>ML105770.1:345524-478362 GCA_003697995.1 Taxidea taxus jeffersonii | reverse complement strand
AAAAAAACCATGGAAACAAATGATAATGAAAACACAACGGTCCAAAATCTGTGGGACACAGCAAAGGCAGTCCTGAGAGGAAAATATATAGCGATACAAGCCTATCTCAAGAAACAGGAAAGGTCTCAAATACACAACCTAACCCTACACCTCAAGGAACTCGAGAGAGAGCAACAAAGAAAGCCTAAACCCAGCAGGAGAAGAGAAATAATAAAGATCAAAGCAGAAATCAATGAAATAGAAACCAAAAAACACAATAGAACAAATCAATGAAACTAGGAGCTGGTTCTTTGAAAGAATTAATAAGATTGATAAACCCCTGGCCAGACTTATCCAAAAGAAAAGAGAAAGGACCCAAATAAATAAAATCATGAATGAAAGAGGAGAGATCACAACCAACACCAAAGAAATACAAACAATCATAAGAACATATTATGAACAACTATATGCCAACAAATTTGACAATCTGGAAGAAATGGATGCTTTCCTAGAGATATATAAACTGCCAAAACTGAACCAGGAAGAAATAGAAAACCTGAATAGGCCCATAACCAGTAAGGAGATTGAAACAGTCATCAAAAATCTCCCAACAAACAAAAGCCCAGGGCCAGATGGCTTCCCAGGGGAATTCTACCAAACATTTAAAGAAGAATTAATTCCTATTCTCCTGAAACTGTTCCAAAAAATAGAAATGGAAGGAAAACTTCCAAACTCATTTTATGAGGCCAGCATCACCTTGATCCCCAAACCAGACAAGGATCCCATCAAAAAAGAGAATTACAGACCAATATCCTTGATGAACATAGATGCGAAAATTCTCACCAAAATACTAGCCAATAGGATCCAACAGTACATTAAAAGGATTATTCACCACGACCAAGTGGGATTTATTCCAGGGCAGCAGGGTTGGTTCAACATCCGCAAATCAATCAATGTGATACAGTACATTAACAAAAGAAAGAACAAGAACCATATGATACTCTCAATAGATGCTGAAAAAGCATTTGATAAAGTGCAACATCCCTTCCTAATCAAAACTCTTCAAAGTGTAGGGATAGAAGGCACATACCTCAATATTATCAAAGCCATCTATGAAAAACCCAGGGCAAGTATCATTCTCAATGGAGAAAAACTGAGAGCTTTTCCGTTAAGGTCAGGAACACGGCAGGGATGTCCGCTATCCCCACTGCTATTCAACATAGTACTAGAAGTCCTAGCCTCAGCAATCAGACAACAAAAAGAAATTAAAGGCATCCAAATCGGCAAAGAAGAAGTCAAACTATCGCTCTTTGCAGATGATATGATACTATATGTGGAAAACCCAAAAGGCTCCACTCCAAAACTGCTAGAGCTTGTACAGGAATTCAGTAAAGTGTCAGGATATAAA
This sequence comes from Taxidea taxus jeffersonii, assembly GCA_003697995.1. Lineage (NCBI taxonomy): Eukaryota > Metazoa > Chordata > Mammalia > Carnivora > Mustelidae > Taxidea > Taxidea taxus. The sequence goes on along the minus strand of ML105770.1, from coordinate 476,975 downwards.
ATCAATGCACAGAAATCAGTTGCATTTCTTTACACCAACAACAAGACAGAAGAAAGAGAAATTAAGGAGTCAATCCCATTTACAATTACACCCAAAACCATAAGATACCTAGGAATAAACCTAACGAAAGAGGCAAAGAATCTATACTCAGAGAACTATAAAGTACTCATGAAAGAAATTGAGGAAGACACAAAGACATGGAAAAATGTTCCATGCTCATGGATTGGAAGAATTAATATCGTGAAAATGTCTATGCTACCTAAAGCTATCTACACATTTAATGCAATGCCTATCAAAATTCCATCCAATTTTTTCAAAGAAATGGAACAAATAATCCTAAAATTTATATGGAACCAGAAAAGACCTCGAATAGCCAAAGGAATATTGAAAAAGAAAACCAAAGTTGGTGGCATCACAATTCCCGACTTCAAGCTCTACTACAAAGCTGTCATCATTAAGACAGTATGGTACTGGCACAAAAACAGATGCATAGATCAATGGAACAGAATAGAGAGCCCAGAAATAGACCCTCAACTCTATGGTCAACTAATCTTCGACAAAGCAGGAAAGAACATCCAATGGAAAAAAGATAGCCTCTTCAACAAATGGTGTTGGGAAAATTGGACAGCCACATGCAGAAAAATGAAATTGGACCATTTCCTTACACCACACACGAAAATAGACTCAAAATGGATGAAGGATCTCAACGTGAGAAAGGAATCCATCAAAATCCTTGAGGAAAACACAGGCAGCAACCTCTTCGACCTCGGCCGCAGCAACTTCTTCCTAGGAACAATGCCAAAGGCAAGGGAAGCAAGGGAAAAAATGAACTATTGGTACTTCATCAAGATCAAAAGCTTTTGCACAGCAAAGGAAACAGTCAACAAAACCAAAAGACAACTGACAGAGTGGGAAAAGATATTTGCAAACGACATATCAGATAAAGGGCTAGTATCTAAAATCTACAAAGAGCTTAGCAAACTCAACACCCAAAGAACAAATAATCCAATCAAGAAATGGGCAGAGGACATGAACAGACATTTCTGCAAAGAAGACATCCAGATGGCCAACAGACACATGAAAAAGTGCTCCACATCACTGGGCATCAGGGAAATACAAATCAAAACCACAATGAGATACCACCTCACACCAGTCAGAATGGCTAAAATGAACAAGTCAGGAAATGACAGATGCTGGCAAGGATGTGGAGAAAGGGGAACCCTCCTACACTGTTGGTGGGAATGCAACCTGGTGCAACCACTCTGGAAAACAGCATGGAGGTTCCTCAAAAAATTGAAAATAGAGCTACCTTATGACCCAGCAATTGCACTACTGGGTATCTATCCTAAAGATACAAACGTAGTGATCCAAAGGGGCACGTGTACCCGAATGTTTATAGCAGCAATGTCCACAATAGCCAAGTTATGGAAAGAACCTAGATGTCCATCAACAGATGAATGGATAAAGAAGAAGTGGTATATATATACGATGGAATACTATGCAGCCATCAAAAGAAATGAAATCTTACCACTTGCGATGACATGGATGGAACTAGAGCGTATTATGCTTAGCGAAATAAGTCAACTGGAGAAAGACAACTACCACATGATCTCCCTGATATGAGGAAGTGGAGATGCAACGGGGGTGGGAGTTAAGGTGGTAGGAAAAGTAAAAATGAAAGAAGATGGGATCGGGAGGGAGAAAAACCAAAAGAGACTCTTAATGTCATAAAACAAACTGAGGGGGGTGGGGGGAAGAGGGGTTGGGTGAGGGTGGTGGGGTTACATCATATGTTTAAATAAAGCTTAAATAAAGTAAAAAAAAAAAAATATGTCACAACTCCAGCTGAAGAACTTGTGTGTACCCTTCCTCCTTCCATTCCCCTCCAGCTCCATACCATCACTCACTCACCCTGTACATGTGTTTATACACTTACTACATGTGAATGCATCCCTAAAATAGATACTGCTGTTTTATGTGTTCCAAAACTTTATACAGATGGCATCACACTCTAAGTACGTGTCGTCAACTTACTTTTATTAGTTTAATATCATGTGTCTGAGGTTTATTCATACTGATCTATGTCATTTTTGTTTATTCACTTAAGCTGCTGGATAGTATAAATTTATTTATTAATTCTTTCTGAGAATATTAAGATTTGTTCTAATTTTCACTCTTTCAAGCATTGCTACAGTGAATATTCCTATAGACATGACTTTTGTTAGAGTTTCTCCAGGGTATACACCTAGGAAGAGAATATCTAGAACACTGAGTTGGTATATTCAACTGTATTAGTATTATCAAATTACCCTCTGAAGTGTAAATTGCCCTTATTTATATCCCCACCAGCAGGGTATAGCCCTCTCTGCCCCACCTTCTCTCATTGCTTGGTAGGTCCAGCATTTTCCTATTTGCCACTCTGGTAAATGTGAAGCAGCATTTTACTGGTTATTAATTTGCATCTGTCTCTCCAACTCTTATTTTTATAAGACTACAGATCCAAGCATAAGATATTCTGAAAGTTTTTTCCCCACAATCTTTCTCCTCATCTTTCATTCTGCTGGGAAACTCTGAGAACTTATCTATCAGGGGACACGTCTGATGTTTCCTTTCATGTGGAGGTGTGACAGTTATGACCTCTCCTCCTCAGTGTTAAGTCAGAAACTGTGAAGGGTCTGAGATTTTACCCTACTTGGAAGCTAACAAGTTAGAATGCCATAGTTTTATATACATAAACTGACAGAAGACACAAGACCCCTGGGTCAGAGAAACAGACCATTTATTACTCACAGCACGACTCCTGTCTGACAGAATTACTCGGTAAGTCACATACACAAGACTGTACACTAAGCTGCCCACCATCACCTCTTGTTCGTTCATACTTAGGATAAATTTCGACCTCATGACCAGTACTGCAATCTTTATTTGCTTTCCAAAACAATTGGGAGAAATACACCATGGTGAATTTGACCCTTTTTACTTCTATGAGAGACATAAAAACACAGAAATATTTTGGTATAGTATTTTCAGTCCCTTGGTTTTAGTTTAGCCAGTTACAAGCTCATCATTGTGGCACATTCTGGCCAAACACAGTCTCATTTACTTGGGAATACCAGTTCTGTCTTTATACCTGGGTGGCTTTTGGCAAGTTTCTTAATTTCTCTGAGATTCAATGACTCCCTCTGTAAAATAGTAGTAATAGCACGTGTATCAAAGAGTTGGCAGGCTTGGATGAGCTAGTACCAGTAAGACACCTGATATGTCATACACACCGTGGTATTTAGAGCTAGTATTATTCTAAAAGTCAACGTCCTTTGGTAGAAAGGACATCGTTCCTTTTCCTGAACTTTTTTTTCCCTTTCCCTGAACTTAGCAACAACCTTTGTCCTGATGTTATTCCATAATTATTGCTCCTAGAGTTATTTCAGATTTGGCAGAGAATGGCCATTACCATTATTGAGTATCTATATAGTAGGTGTTTTTTTCAAGGTAGAAATTATGCTACCCATTTTACAGATGAGGATCTAAAACAAGAGAGGTTAGGAAACTTGCCTATAGTCATATAAGCCAGTAAATGTCAGATCTAGGATTTGAACCCATATCTGTTTACCTCTTAACCCTGGGGTCTTATTTATTTATCAACAAAATATAGGATGTATACATTCTAACAAAGCATCCAGATACTAGAACTCTTGACTCATTTTGCTTAGCCATGAATATGAACATAACAGTTAATACATACCACAGGATTAGGGTAGAAATTGTGCCAAATTCTCCTGTGATCTTCATTACCAAAGACATCTATCTCTACCAAACATACACAAAGTATTCAAACTCCTTACATAGGTTGGTAATTAGGAAAGCCTCTTAAGAAAATGAAATATCCAAAAATCAGTAATGTTTTTCAGATCTTTCTTCTATCCTGCTTACCTGAAAGTATTTTGGAAACTTAGCAACAATTATAAAGAAGATTCTCTGACACAGAAAACAATCCCAGGCCAGAGACACTTTAACTTGGGCATTCTACATCCACCTTACTTTATACTTTTCATCTTTTATGATCCTTCTGGTAGGCAGTAAAACGAGTCAGAGCTATACAGGAGTATCAGAATTTTTAGTGTTTTCAGAATCAGATGGAAGGCTTTTCCTGATCCGAGCAATTCTTTAACTATGTTAACATGGAAATACAGCTTCAATGGTGGTGGCTTAGATATAAAGAAGCATACTTAGGTTTGAATGCCATGTTTAACTTCTGTCTTTTTATAATCTAAAGACTTATCTGAAGTTATACAATAAGAAAAAATAATGTTTAAACTCTAAAAGACGATTTAGAAATCTATCTCCTCACAGTCCTTCGTTTTCCACTGGGTCACTATTTTAATATGTGATTAAAGCACAGTAATGCTGTAAGTGGTCATGTGAGATCTCCTGAGGGAAGAGTCACCGATACTTAGCTCTCTGTCCTTTGCTTGAGGTTGAGCAGAATCTTGCAGTATGACCCCATCTCTGCCTGTCTGCTCCCCCCATTGGCATTTAAACTTAATTTCAAAATAAATAATTCTAAGAACCTATCTGGGTCATCACCCATCCTTACCTTTTCTTCTTTTAAAAATTATCTTTCTCTTTGCTGCTCAGATTGTTTCACCAAGAAACTCCAAATAGAACTCCCTGAGAACAGCACACTCAGTCAAAAACCAGGCTGGGATACCTATGAATCTAGTAGGAGGCAACCCATTTCCCTAGCTATTTAAAGTATGGATGAAGACTAAAGTAATTATTCTTTTTCACTTTAGGCAGACTCTTGGACTTAACTTTCAATAGCTTCCTAGGAATGACTACCTCTACCCAATTCACTTAAGCAGATGTAACTACAACCACAAAAATACTGTTGACTGGTGTCCTCCAGAGACCTGTTCATTACCTGTCATTAAATGTTTTAAAAGTTTGCATAATTGATCCAGCCAATAAGTCATCATTGATTTATGGGGTTCTGTGCTGAAAAGTTGCTCTTTATTAAAAATTCATAACACTGGTATGTGTCTTTACAATCCATTAGCTATTTACGTACCCACAGTCTTAGCATTGATTGACCTTGGACTGAGATTCTCATGGACTTCTTTTTTTTTTTTTTTGCAAGTCCTCAGTATAGAAAAGCAATACTTCAGTCTTCTCCCTTGACAGTTATACTTTGATTTTTTTTCAACCATCAAAATAGAAACTTTACTTGAAATGATGAATAAATAAAGCATATTCCATAAACAGCTCTTCACTATTATTTAAGCTTATGGGTTGCATTGTGTGAATCTCCTTTCCCCACCATCAGATTCAAGTGTGTAAATGTTCTAAAAGGCTTTGAAAGTTTTATGATGATTTCAGGGGATGGAGGAGTAATAGCTGAAGAGTGAAGCTATTAGTTTTAATATTTATATTGAGTGCTCTGAAACATTAATGTGACAAGATGTAAGATCAGTGCAGTGGGATATATTTACTTCACAACCACTGCCATGTGACAAAAAAAAAGTGTGTGTGCGTGTGTATGTGTATGTTTGTGTGTGTGTTTATTTTCTAAAACTTAGAGGACAAGGTTCATATGCTGTTAGCTGGTTATTATTTTTTCCTTTTCACAAGACTTAAAGTTCCGACAAATACATTAGCTTTCTTGAACTTGAGCTATTTTTAGGAAGCAGGAAAGGACTGCCAGACTAAAGTTGACACATGGGTTTGTTAACTTGTGTGGGTCTGTGTTCAAATAGTCCTCCCACCCAGTCATGGTGAATACCATCCACCAGATGGGTAACAGGTTGTCCTGCCTTCACTCCCAACTGTGTCTTGGGGAAATACAGAGAATGATGATTATTAATCTGGATGAAAAAATCTTTATAATGAGTGCTGCTTTTAGTGACTTCATATGGAGAAGAAATGAGGCAAGGAATTTCTGAGTTCTGGACTCAAGAGCTCTTGGTTCAGTCTCAGCTCCACCCTGATAAGAGAAGCTGTGTGACCTAGGGGCATGTGCCTTTACATATTTTTTTATGCTTGGTTATTGATTTTTAAAATGAGCATGACAGTTTTAACAACTCACATACTTTTTGTAATATTTGATGCAATAATCCCTACAAAGACCTGGCACAGTAAGTATTCTCTATTATTATTACCACAATCAAATGAACAAATACTTTTAGAGGGTCTATAGTGTACGAGGTACTGAATTTGCACCAATTACTAGATTTTCAAAGTATCTCAAGGTATTAACAATCTATTAAGAAAACAAAAACATCTGCCCACTTACATCAAAACAAGGGCAGAGGTGTTGTTTCAGAACTGGAGAAGACCTAAAAGACCTGAGTTTAAGTCCCAGCTCTGCCCTGAGCTGCCTCACAACACTAGGCTTGTGACTTAATCTCTTTCCCCACATGCAATACTTTACCTCACACAGTTGCAATGAAGGTCACAAAAGATAATGTTAATAATGCTTGTGGTAACAAACAACCCAGTTAATAAATGGGCAGGAAACATGGACATTTCTCCAAGGAAGACATACAGATGACCAACAGACACATGAAAAGATACCCAACATCACTCATTAGCAGGGAAAAGCAAATCAAAACTACAATGAGGTATCACCTCACACCTGTCAGAATGGCTAAAATCAAAAACAAGAAAAAACAGCAAGTGTTGGCATGGATGTGGAGAAAAAAGAACCCTCATTCCCGTGGTGGGAGGGCAAATCTGGGCTACCACTGTGGAAAACATTAGGGAGCTCCTCAAGAAATTAAAAATAGAAAAAATAACTAAAATTACCCTATGATCTAGTCATTCCACTACTCAGTGTGTACCCAAGACTATGAAAACACTAATTCAAAAAGATATATGCACTCCTATGTTTACTATAGCATTATTTACAACAGCCAAATTATGGAAGCAGTCCAAGTGCCCAATGATGGATGAATGGATAAAAAGAGGTGATATATATATATATATATATATATATATATATATATATATATATAATGGCATATTACTCAGCCATAAAAAAAAGAATGAAACCTTGCCATTCGCAACAACATAGATGGATCTAGAGAGTATAACACTAAGTGAAATAAGTCAGAGAAAGACAAATATACAATTTCGCACATATGTGCATTTTAAGGAACCAAACAAAGACAAAAAGAGACTAACAAAAAAACAGACTTTTTTTTTTTCAGACTCTTAACTATAGAGAACAAACAGGTGGTTAGCATCAGGGACATGCGTTGGGGGATGGGTGAAATAGATGGGGAGTAAAAGTACACTTGTGATGAACACTGTGTAATGTACAGAACTGTTGAATCACTATATTGCATACCTGAAACTAACACAACACTGAGATTAACTACACTGGAATTAAAACTAAAAATACGTTTTAAAAAATGTATGTGGTAAATACTTAACTACGAAAAATGTGCTATACTCAGATAATCCCAAATTTGGGGAGTTTAACGAACCTGAATAGCCACATGAGTTACACAGTAGCTAGTAAGCTACTGTTGGTTGTCCACAGCAAGGAAGATGTTCATTATGAAATAAATGAGATAGAGAGCAGGTAATGGTAACGATCAGCAAAGAAGCCTTTTGCTTTACACCAGGGACCATGGCTGGGTGGGACTGGATTGGACATTTCAAGATAATTTCAACATTAACAGGCAATGAAGAGTACTACTCAAAGTGGGATGAGGACTGTGAACTAAGCGTACAGGCAAGGGGGAGACGAGGAGAGTGGGGATGGTGGCAGTGTGCTGTGGGCATGGCCTGGTTGCCAAACTGTGGGAGATGAAGTTGGAGAGGTGAGCCGGAGCAGATAGGAGGGCCTCCTTTGAGTGCCCAGCTGAAGACTTGTTATCTGATTCTGAAGCCAGGTTTTTCTTTTCCCTTTTTTATAGCAGTGCAACACTTTTTAAATTAACACATAATGTATTATTTGTTGCCAGGTTTTTATTTTTCATTTTTTATAGCAGTATAACATTTTTTAAATTAACATATAACGTATTGTTTCAGGGGTCCAGGTCTGTGATTCATCAGTTTTACACAACTCACAGCACTTGCCAAAGCAGTATAGTATTCTAAGAAAATTAACTTTCATTTTTTTAATCTAAGTAAAAGATGTCCATAGTTTAAGGCATCAGTTCTTAACCTTGGGTATATATGAGTACCATTTGAGAGCTTTTAACACCCCAATACCCAGGCTTCGCCCCAAGCTGCCCAAATCAGGATCTCTGGGGGGTGGAACCCAGGCTTTAGCATTCTTACAGCCCTAGGTGACAGTGGTACACCAAGATTGGGAATCACTGGTCTAAACTATCCATATTTAGGGATGCCTAATGGCTCAGTCAGATGAGTGTCAGACTCTTGGTTTCAACTCAGGTCATGATCTTGGGGTCTTGGCATTGAGCCCCACATCAGGCTCCACATGCACAGCCTGAGGTTCTCCTCTCCTCTTCTTCTGCCTCTTTCCCTACTCCTGCACAATCTCTCTCTAAAGTAAATAAATAATATCCTTTTTTAAAAGATATTATTTATTTGTGGGGCACCTGGGTGGCTCAGTGGGTTGAACCTCTGCCTTCGGCTCGGGTCATGATCTCAGAGTCCTGGGATCGAGCCCCACATCGAGCTCTCTGCTCAGCAGGGGGCCTGCTCCCCCTGCCCCTCCTGCCTATCTACTTGTGATCTCTCTCTCTGTGTCAAATAAATACATAAAATCTTTTTTTAAAAGATTTTATGTATTTGAAAGAGAGAGAATGAGAGAGAGCACAAGAGATGGGAGGGTCAGAGGGAGAAGCAGACTCCCCACCGAGCAGGGAGCCAGATGTGGGACTCGATCCCAGGACTCCAGGATCATGACCAGAGCCAAAGGCAGTCACTTAACCACTGAGCCACCCAGGTACCCCAAATAAATAAAATCTTTAAAAGATATTATTTATTTGAGACAGAGGTAAAGAGCACAAATAGTGCAGCACGCAAAGGGAGAGGGACAAGCAGACTTCCCGCTGAGCAGGCAGCCAGATGTGGGGCTTGAGCCCAGGACCCTGGGATCATGACCTAAGCTGAAGGCAGACACTATCTGACTGAGCCACCCAGGTGCCCCAAGTGAAACCTTTAAAAAAAAAAATAATGAAGTATCCATTTTTACTACATAAAAAAGAGCTATTCCTCTGCTCCACCCAATCAATCCTCTTAGCCTGGTACAGATTTCCTGGACTTCTAGTGAGATTATGATAAACTTATCACATGTTGATAATAATCATAAATCAAAATGCATTCAATACACCTAACCTACCTTAAATGTGCTCAGAACACCTACAGTTGGGCAAAATCATCTCCCATAAAGCCCATTTTATACAAAAGTACTGCATAGCTCATGTAATTTACTAAAGACCGTATTGAAAGTGAAAAATAATGGCTGTGTGGGTACAGAACGGTTGTCAGTGTATCAATGTGTACCCTTGTGATCGCATGGCTGACTGGGAGCTGTGGCTCCTGCCCCTGCCCAGCAATAAAAGAGAGGATCGTATCTCTATCACTGGCCCAGGGAAAGATCAACATTCACAGTTTGAGTATGGTTTCTACCAAAAACATATCATTTTCACACCATCACAAAGTAAAAAATTTGTTAAGTTGAAACATTGTAAGTCAGGGACTATATTCCAAAGGCCATAATTTCTACCTTCTGTTTTCCATATGTTAGTACCTCTCTTTTACATTGGAGGCTTTCCTCAGATGTTTGGGAATCTTTGACCCTCTGCTCATATTTATGAATGAGGTAGTGAAAAGATTATGGAAGATTGTTCCGCATGGATTTTACACGGATGGTGGGAAATCCTTTTGCAACTGTTGAGCTTTGCTGTAGGTAAGTAAATTGTGAGCTGAATTTTTAGCTGAAATTTCCTTAAATGTCCATAGGCCTTTTCTCTGGGGTTCTTCAGTTTCTTCAGAGAAGATTCCTCTAAACTCCTGTCTGGGTACTGTATGTGATTGAGTTGATCTATTCTACTGGGCAGGGAAAGCATGCCAAGGTCCCTTCTAGTCAACATGCAGATTATCATGTAATGCCTCTAGTTTTTGTCGCTACATCTCATCCTTTACCCTCTGGTGTGGCCACATTTCCTAAACCTGAGCCTTCCTGGTTCAGTTTTCCCAGAGATTAAATCTCTACTCTGTGTGGTGAATGTAGGGAAGGGATAGTGGATTGTGGAGGTAGGAGAGAAGAGAGACAAGTAGACTCCTGGCTGTTCTGGACTGAATAGTGGACCTGGGAGTCCAGAGGCTCCATATCCTAACTTTCCACCAATTCCCTGATTTCCTTATCACAGTGGGGAGGGGAGTCATTGGGTGAATCTGTTCATTTTTTACTGGTATTATCCTCTGCAAGTACTTGTATTTTAACTTCCTCTGATGAATCCTTTGCCATCCATGTACTTCCTATCATCCAAAAAATGTCTTAGCCTCTGTTGTCTGCTGCTGTCTCCTTTCCTGCCTCTTTGATCTTGTGGATTCATATAATTTTGGTTTTGTTCTTTGAATACTATTATAATGGAAAGTTCAAGTGCGAGAGGAGAGAAATGCATATCGTCAATCTATCAGGTCTAAACAGAACTCCCAGGGGAACTGGGGCAGGGGCCAGGAGGGCTCGGAGGTGGGGAGGGAGTTGTAGTTGATAGTGGTGTATTCACAAATATTATGCAGAACTATGGAAAAACAGTTAAAAGTGGAATCATTCCATATAAACAAAGGGTAGAAGAGTCAGAGTTCCCCTTTCCATCTCCTGCCTTTTCCTCAAAACCCAGACACAGATGGAAGAAAGATCTGGTGTGAACAGAGAATGGTTGAAGGTGAAGACTGGTCTCCAATTCTTGCTCTTCTCAGTCCTTCTGCCAAAATGTGGAGTGGCCAAGGAGCCATGAGGGAATTGTCTTGTTTCCTACTATGATTTGGCATGTTTCTTTTGCAGATTCTGCTACTCAATAAAGGTTCCTTACAAACGTTCTTCCTTAAGATGCTTAAGATAGTGTGGGGGATACAAAGACCAGCAAAAGAGTCTCTATGCTCAAGTAATTGATAAGCTAGTAGGAAAACTGGAAGAAGCATAACTTTGACCACACACGTCCTTTCAAACGCCCTGTCCCATCTTACGAGTCCTCCAAAGCTGAGAGGGCCTCCTACCATTCCCCACATGTCATCACTAATTTGTCAAAAACCACTTGTCTCACAGTGGTTTAGAAAGGGCACAACTAAAACAGTGAATAGGTAGGTTTTGTCCTTATAACCTAACTATGCTCCAATTCCCACTTCCCTCCTCAACTCCCCAGCCTCAGCAGAGACCTTGAAGAAAGAACTCTTTAGACCCACGGCAATTCATATCCTCATATTTAATAAGTGTTGCCCAGGTCCCAAATTCAAAGTGGGAAATAAGGTGTCAGCAGATGGAAGTCCTGATGTGCACATTCTTTCTTAACTTATTTTCTCTCCTTTCTCTTTTCTGCTACATTCTTACTTGTCCTTCCTTCATTTAAAAGATCCGCTTTGAGCACCACCCCAAATGCTCACATGGAAGAAAATAAATATGCTTTGTTTTTCCCTAGCTATGAGTCCTTTAGTGTAAAGGTTACATGGTAAATATTTTCTATCCCAAATGTCAAAACAACCATGGACGTCCCTGAGGGGACTATTTTTCAAAAACTCTGTGAAATCAGGTTGGCAGGCCAGGAAAGATATAACGCTGCTGCCACACGTATCCCTCACAGGAACACTTGGGAACACCCCAAAATGAGATTCCTGGGGGTTTCTAAGGCATCATAGGTGGCAGGTACAACCACCAACCCACTCCCAGTTAAGACCTGCACATCATTTCCTCGTTTTTCCTGAAAAAAATCTCCAGATGTTCACACCTCACTCAAAAGGAATAGTTGGGTTTAAAAGAAAAAAAAAAAAAACTTCTGTAGGGAAAACTCACACACCTTTGTGGGCTTATTCTCAAGTTCCACTATGCAAATATAGTAACAGCAGCCTTCCTACAAATGCTCTTCCCTTTGCAAAATTCCACGGTGCTGTGCCCACCACAGGGCAAATCCGGAGCAGTAATTCAGATTGGTGGAGAGATTCTGGCATCCTTTTCATGCAACCTTTCTCTCCCTTCTTAGAAAGGGAAAAGGAAGAAGACGGAAAGGAGAAGAGAAAATATGCAAAGCTTACTAACTTGTCCACAGCTTTTCCCTTCCTCTGCCCAACTCAGAGGGCTTTGGTCTTGCCTTTTCTCCTTCACTAGTGTTCTGCAAAAGGAAGGGTAAAAGTCATACTGGAAGATTCTACAGAGAAAATCAATAGGAATAAAAGAAAAACTGTGCACCCCAAGTGAGAGGAAGGACATGTGGCATACTGGGAAGTAACATACAGAGGAGGGAACCTGAAGAAGAGATGACTTAAAGACAAATGAATTCAAGGACAGTAGTTTAGTACTCTTCCAGATTATGTGAGTGAAAATTTCTGCAAGTTTCCTTAAGCAAAACAATGGAACACAATGGTTGATGTTAGCATACTTTACCTCAGTCTATGCACTTGAATATCTTTAATTGATTGAGGCACATACAAAAGGAGATTAGGATTTTTATTGACATCATGATTCTTAAATTATGGTATGCTGTAGAAGTTTTCTAAGCCTGTCCATGGAGTAGCTTCATAAGTATTTGAGCTATCTACTCATCTCTTCTGAGACCTCCAGGGATATTTTGTCCCATTCAGCTACCTCCTGTGAATTATTCTTCAATGCTATCTTTCCCTTCTCTTCCTCAGAAAATGCACCCTTGACCTTAAATAGTTTCTATCCAGAGCACTAACCAAATGGAGACTTGGCCAGTGAATGGAGAAAAATTAAGAAAAAGTTAAGGACTCTTTGACTGATGTACTTACCATCTTTCCCCCACCCTTCCAGTTTTACCTTTCTCCATCCTGGTCTAGGCCTCTTGGGCTGATGCGTATGGCATGACTAATCGAACGCTTTGCCTTCTGACTTCCAGTTGAGTTTGATCAGTGGAGAGCACCAGAAGGAGATCTAGGGATAGGAGTGGGGCTGGTTATTTATTACCAAACTTGTTTCCTGCTATCCAGAAGTAGGCCTCAACCAAAGACAAGCCTCAGTCAGGAGATACCCTCCACACAGCTCTCCTGCCCAGATTCTGGTTGCCACTCTTCCCTGTAGTCATTCAGGCCTGGGGTTCACTAGCTCTGGAGTTTGGTGCTATCCCTTGTGGGTTTTCCTTGCTCCTCACCCATATCCTTGCAAACAGTCTATTAGACTTTCCTCAAATTACCCAATTAGAGTCTACCATCTGTTTCCTGCTGGGACCCTGACTGACACAGTTGGCAGAATGAAATTTAGCCTCTCCAGAAGGTGTAAATAAAATAATGTGCTTTTATTAAGCTGTCATAAAAATAAACGTGGGCTGAGAAAAAATCTTGTTTGACTTAAGATGTAAGTAAGTAAGCATGAAATTGTAACAAATAAACCATTACCAGTAATATGGGTTTCCTATACTTAGAAAGCCTATACTTCTGATCACTGGGAGTATTGCAAGAAAGCCTGTTAAAAACCTTTTACAATCATCTTTCTTTTTAAACTTGTAAAAAACCCCAAACACTGCTTTCAGCAAAGGAGCTGAGAAGGGTATAAATAATAACCCTAACAGACTGAGATGAAAGGGATCTGGCTGGGATAAGTACTGATTATAAAGAAACAAAAAAAATGGAATGGAAGAATTAAAATCTGCATCAGAAGCAGTAAAAAGCAGAATTGTCACTGAATAAAATCAAGTCAGTGGCTGTAAAAAATTCATTTGAGGAGCTTTGTCATAGCACAGAAGAAACGTATGCAGAGCATCCACTGAAAATAAGCTGATATCTAAGTGAAGTTAATCAACAGGCCAGAGATAAGTATTCCACAGGCAAAGCTTTCCAATCTATCAGAATATTTAGAAAATACAGTAGTAAAAGATTCCATTTGTGTTAAAAAATTGTATTTAGTTATGTTTGTTACTTAATACATTTGCTTATATTAATAAACTGATTTATGGGGTTGTATAAAGAAACCTGCAGAGCTTTATTTAGTTATAACAAATAAATAGAATGATGCTATTTTATTGGATAGGAAAATTAATTATTGTAAAACTATTCACAAATTAATGTGGAAATTTAAATGCAATAATATTCAAAAATCCTAAGGGCACTTTTGTTTGGTATAGAATAAAAAAGGCAAGGACTTGACAAAGGATTCTGAATTTAAATAAGATGTGCAAAAAACTAAAATTTTGAAAAACAAGTTCAAAGAAAAGAGATTACCCACTAAGTTATTCTACAAAGTTATTATAATTAAAACATTATATTGCTTTCACATTAATGGAAAAGGGCAACACGTGAAACAAAACAGATATTCGAAAAACAACAATCTCTGTAACTACATAATGAGATGGAACCAGAAAGCAATGGAGAAAAGAGATCATTCAATAACTGGTATTGAAAAAAGTGGATTAACTTTTTGAAAAAAAAAGTGTTCAACTTTACTTCGTGTTATGCCAAAACCAATCCGAATGGATTAAAGAATTACATTTTTTAGATTATGTCATAAAAAGATAGAGAAATTCATAAATAGCCATAAGATCTTCGATTAAGGAAGAATTTCCTGCTTAAAAGTTATGAGAAAAGTCATAAGGAAATAATTAGTTTAAAAATCTAACTTCTGTATGACGAAAGTCACTAGAGTAAGGTAGATTGCTGTAACAAAGAGTCAACAACTTTGACTTTTCAAATAACTTGGCTTAAAAAACAAAGTATTTTATGTGCTGTCACCTAAGGGTCCAAGGGCTGCCATTCAAGATCACCCAGTTTTTTCCCAATCCCTTGTTCTGCCATCTTCTAGGGCACTGCCGTTGGCTGCATGGTTATAGCTGGGCCTGTGCCACATCTGGGTTTCCAGCAGGTAAGCAAGGGGCTGGCTGTGAAGCAAGCACTCCCACTGCTTTAAAGGTACAGTCAAACAATGGGAAACCCCTTTTGCTCACATTGGCAAAGAGGTAGCTACATGGTTCTGTTTAACTGCAAAGAGGTTGGAACATGTCTGTAGTCCCTAGCAAGGGAGCCACATGCCTAGCTATACTACACTCTGGAAAAGGGGAGAACAAATTTAGGTAGAAAACAGAAATATCTACCACACCACTCTAATTACAACTAAAGGTAGAGAGCAAATTAAAGAAAAATATGTGCAGCAGATATTTAAAAAATAATTATCGTTAGAGTATAAAGAATTCAGTATCACAAATCAACAAGAAAACACCAATGCACCAATTTAAAAATGGGCAAAGGACATACACAAACAATATAAATGTCCTATAAACATGAAAATTAGACAGCATTGCTTGTGATAAAAGACATTTAAATTGGGACAATTAAATGCCATTGTTTATCAACCTGTTTGTCAAAATCTTTTTTTTTTTTTAAAGATTTTATTTATTTATTTGACAGACAGAGATCACAAGTAGGCAGAGAGGCAGGAAGAGAGGGGAGGGGAGAAGCAGGCTCCCTGCTGAGCAGAGAGCCTGATGCGGGACTTGATCCCAGGACCCTGGGATCATGACCTGAGCCGAAGGCAGCGGCTTAACCCACTGAGCCACCCAGGTGTCCCTGTCAAAATCAGGCGTCCCTGTCAAAATCTTTCTTAATGATCTTTCTCAGCGGTGGCGCAATATGGTAAGATCACTTTGGTGGAATATAAATCAGAGCATTCAGCCTTTGTGAAATGCACTTGATTAATATATGCCAAGAGCTTTAAGCATGCTCTTCTCCTGGAACCCTGAGTCCACATAAGAAATCTGCCCTAAGGAAGAAACCCAAGATGAGGTCAAAGAGACATGCAAATGTGTTCACAGTAGAACAACCAGTGGAAATAACCTAAACGCCTGGCAATAAGAGAATGGTTAAATGAATTATGTGTAGGGAATAATGATATTGCTACCTCTATGTTCCCACCTTGCTTTATGGATGACTTCTTCCCATGTGGAAGGTGCTGGCAAGGACAACATAGGATTTTCTTTTCTCCTTTCTTACTCCTTTCCCAAAGAAACAGCTGATCTGTTTTCAGAGATCATCATATCCTCCATAGGTCTATTCTACATAGGAAAAGTTGGCAGGAAACATGCTCTATCTTCTCTCACACTCAGGATTCTTAGGAAAGGTCGGGCCTCCACCTCTGCTTCTTCAGAAGTGCTGTGATCTGTTTCAGAATCAAGACATGCACTCTCTCAGGTTCTCCATTCTGCCCCAGTTGGACTTAGGAGGCGGGTTCAGAACTTCCATGCAGGTAGCTAGTTAAGTGTCTTGGATATCACTTTATTAACTCAATTTTTCAGACAGAGCATCTAATATTGAGATGGGGAGTGGGGAATCCTCAGATTCTAGTTTCTTTCTATAAGCTGAATTCTCTAGGAATTTCTGAATTCTGGGAATAATACGGCCGTGAATGATCAAGTTTCTTCGTTCCCTACATGATTCCTTGTGCCCATTTTCTACTGGTCGGAACATGCTGGGAGTAGTACCCTAAACCTTCAATACTGAGGGATATCTGTAAGTAAAATAATATCTATTTTGTTTGAGAATTATGTTTATTTTTATATGAAAATGCTATTAGGGAAATGCTATATGATAGCTGATGGAAAGGCAAGTAAAAGAATTTTCATTGCAACAACATAGCAAGCCAAAAAAAATCTTTCCAGAAAAAAGCAAATAAAAATGCTGGGTAATTTTTTTAGTATGTTCAAGCTACAGATGAACTAGGATGAAAATAAGTGAAGTCCTCACCTGGGACTTCTATTGGACAGAAGAGATAAGCATCGCATAAAGCTGGTGGCTTTGGCTTTCATAGTCTCTCTGAGATTAAAGGAGAAAAGGCTTGGGTTATTTACAAAGCAGGGGTTGTAACAGAGTACCTCCCACATATAGCTGGCAACAGAAGGCAAGTCTTTTGGTAGGTAAACATGAAAATTCTTTGCCACCACCCATAAGGTGGTGATTAAGAAAAATTTCCAATCTCAGCCTTGGCTCATAGGGGAGAAGACAAAAACTTTGATGAGAGTTGTAACCACAAGCCAGTCTTCACATGGGTTAGGGCCAAAATTCACATGATAGTACAGCCCCAAATACCTAAGCCACTAATTTGGTTTAAAGTATTTCCAGGTATCTCATAAAATCACACACAAATCCTCTCTAGGGAATCATACCACAGAAAAAAGTTTGAAGGATCATGAGCGCTCTCCCTTCCAGGCATGCGTGAGCTCACATGCACACAGGCATGCACACACATGTGTACACACACATATTTGAGAATTTAAGCACCACGAACAATTATTCATAGAAACAAAAATCAGGCAATTAGATCTAAAAGATGACAGATATTTAAATAATCAGATTCAGAACATGAAATAAGTATATGTTTAGCATTTTTAAATAAATAAAAGCAATGGATAAAAGCATGACTAAGGAATAAGAGACTATGAAAAATGAGCCATCGGGCAGATTAGCAAGAGAGAAATAGAACTTCTGGAAATTAAAGGCACAATGAATACAATTAGAAATGTAATGAATGGGTTAAAAAGATTAGACATTCAGTGATTCCAATCTCAGGAATGCATTATAAGGGAACAAATTAACAGAAACAAAAAACCCTATCACTAACATGTTCATTGTGACAATTTCTACAAAGAAAAGCATGGGAATAATCTGTGTGGTCAATAATGTTTTCATTAAATAAACATTTATTGAGCTTTTTAAAAAAAAGATTAGACATAATTGAAGAAAGATTAGTCAATTGGTCAATTAACTTGTTATCTTCTAGTAACATCTACAAGTATGTTTTTATATTTAGTATTTAATGTCTATATAATTTGCCTTTGATTTCAATTTATAAAGCACATTTACTTATAAATTCACATTATCCTGACACTAACCCCATGGGATTTTCAGGGTAGACATTAATTCCCCAAATAGATTGTAAAGTCTTTGAAAGAAGACACTAAAATATATTTTTGGTCTCCTAAAAATGATTACATGCAATCTGTTGAATAAATACAGTTAATTCTATTCAATGTTTCTCCAATTTATAATGTATTTGAACAAAATATCTATTCTTTAAGTATCTTTCCCCAGTTTAAAAGTAGGTAGGGTTTTTTTTTTCCCCTATAAGTGATTCTGAAATTGTGGAACTGAAGTTTCTAGAAAGGAAATATGTGTAAAGACTACTTTTTTGGTACCTAGAGTCCCAGATGTGCCCTAACACAGTATTTGCTTTTGGACAAAGGAAGAGGTATAGTTGAATTAGGTAAATATTGATTGAGTGTCTACCAAGTGCCAGACATTGTTTGGTAATTTACATGTGTTATAATCTCACTAGTCTTGTGAGAAAATGCCCCAAATGATTTTTGTGTGTAGGACACAATGCGTAAAAGAATCATTTATTACGTGCTGTGTTTTGTGTCAGGCACTGTGCTAGTTACCATACATATACTTTTTTCTTCAAATAGTTAACCAGCTTTCCAGCATTTATGTGGATTATTCACACACAAATTTCTCCTGCAGGAGGCAGAATGCCACTAGAATAAGACCTGAAGTCTGCTCTGACCCAGTAACTTCTCCAAGATTCACGGTGGCAGGAGAGGCCATAATGAAGAGAAAGTCCAGCCAGCCTTCCCACAGCCTGTGTTAGAGGAGAATAGGGGGTCAACAGACTCTACTCCCCCAAATAAATGTGACTAGCAGACATTCAGTGGGGGCCTCTAGGCACTATCTTAGAAGAGAGGCAGAAACTACAGAGCAAGATCACTATTTTAAGAGCCTGTAATGGATCTGTAGTCTTTTGCTCACCTCTTGTTTGAACTTCATTAGTGGAAAATTGTGTATTTAGGGTCTACCAGAATCTCCTAGAAAAATCCAAATTAGTCATTCAAGAAAATAAAACCTACTGGATTGGGGTAGCCAAGAACAATTTGGAATC
Source organism: Taxidea taxus jeffersonii (assembly GCA_003697995.1). Lineage (NCBI taxonomy): Eukaryota > Metazoa > Chordata > Mammalia > Carnivora > Mustelidae > Taxidea > Taxidea taxus. The sequence goes on along the minus strand of ML105770.1, from coordinate 457,912 downwards.
CTAGCCAGGATCATGGATGGCAGGATTCCAGCACTGAAGCTGGCCTGACCTGGGTTATAGAGTATACAGAACAATGAAGGCTAAGTAGGGATGGCCCTCCCTTCCCCACAAATCTAGATAACAGCTTTAAAGAGTAATGATAACAAAAATGTCTGTGTGGTACTTACTTTATTCTAGGCACCATTCTAAGTGACATATGTGCGTACATCAAATCCTTTTTGGTGAGTACCATCATTTGTCCCATTTTTAGATAAGGATATGTCTGCTAAGATCATGGCTACTCTGTGACACAGCCAGGTTCAACCAAGTTCAAAAGCAGTTAGTCTGGCTCATCACCACTAGCTCTACCACCTCCCACACACCAATCAGACGATCTCATTACAAAGATGTACAAAGGACTTGGGTGACTAAGACATAATACGTAACATGAATATTCCACATTAGTTGTACAGGGTGCTTACAGAGTGAGGGGTCCTGAGAGAGTTCAGTCTGGGAGCCTTACTCACCTTACTTACACAACTAACTTGGAAAAGTGTGACTCTCAGTCATTAGAGTTCAGTTTCTGTTTATGTCAGATTAACCCTGCACTCATTCATTCAGATATCTTTACAAAAGAGCCAGCACAATGTCCACAATAGCCAAAATATGGAAAGACCCCAGACGCCCATTGAATGATGAATGGATACAGATGTGGTGTATATATGTATATATACAAGTTAATATTACTCAGCCAACAAAAAAGAATGAAATCTTGCCATTTGCAACAACATGATGGAACTATAATGTATTAGCTATACCAAATACATCACTCAGAGAAAAAAATACCCTATGATCCCACTTAAATGTGGAATTTAAGAAACAAAACAGACTGAGGAAGGGAAGGAAAAATAAGATTAACAATAGAAAGGAAGGCAAACCATAAGAGACTCTTAACTATAAGGAACAAACAGAGATGCTGGAGGGGAGGTGGGTGAGGAGATGGGGTAATTGGGTGATGGGCTCTTAATGTAATGAACACTGGGTGTTATATACAACTGAAGCAGCACTAAATTCTATCCCTGAAACTAATAATACACTATATGTTAACCAACTTGAATTTAAATCTAAATTAAATTCTAATCAAATCTAAAAAAATTAAATCTAAATCTAAAAAAAGGGCCAATGTTCCTGTACAAACCTTTCCCATGATCACACTGTGATCTGTGCCTGTGGGTGCCTTCCCCCTGACCTTGGATCAAGCATCAGAAGCTGATAATCTGACTTTTCCTTAACCCATGGTTTTAAATACGGAACTCTTTCTAGATCTGCAGGAGTGGTAGAAGATCATTCATTTTGTTTCCCTGGAGCTCTACTGCTTTTATGTAAAATCCTCTTCCTCTATCCCCATTGCCCCTGGTCCTTTAATCCCTCTAGGATATCCACCTCTATTATAATCATGTTATGTCCATAATTTCCAGCAAGAAGTAGGAGAGCCCTTAAAATGTAAGGAATGTGTAAGCTTGTCTCTGATGACACCAGAGAAAGGAGCCCCTGGGGAGAATGGCCAAGGAGCATGTGGAGGGGAATGTGAATGTAGGCAACCAGCAGTGGGATTTGGGGAAGAAAGCATGCAATACATACACAGTGGGCAACAGAAGTAACCAAATGAGAGTAAATCAGGAGAGTTCTGAGACCTTTCTGAAAAATGATCTGGGCCTGGGAAGTGACTTGGAGGCCGAGAAGCCTGATAATCACTTTACTGGCCCAGCTTTCCTTTCTCCAACCTTGCTTCTTCCATCTTTTCTACCTCTAAAACCTCTATTTTGGTAATCAGAGCAGATGCTCAATACCAAGTAGACTGACTCCTTCCTCATGTTCTTTTAGCATTCATAGAACCCTCATCTTACCATAAAGTTTGAGCACTGAAATATAATCATTTCTTATATAAATAGGGAAATCTATTTGGAAACAGACATATGGACTGTCCATCAAGCTGCTGCCTAATTCAAACCGGCTCATTTAAATTACAACGGACTTCATTTTCAACACTCTTCTCGGTCCCTAATCAATGAGAAGTGTGTCTCCCCATGCAAATTCTTCTGATGGTGGAGAAGAAGACATTGAGTGTCATGTCAGAGAAATTAAGTTTCATCTCCACACTGCCTTTCTGCCTTCTCATGGAGAATAACACTGTGAATCCCAAATCATGTCTGATAATTTTACCCACTCCTTCCATTTATGGTCATGATTGATTTTGAACTAAATGCTAGTGTCTGTCTCATTACATTGGCCTCAGAGTACTGTCAAGTTTGTTTTCAGAGGAACTTTTCAAACAATGTAATAGTTCCCAATAACAAAAAAAAAAAAGAATGTTGGTAGCCAGAAAGAGAAGCAAGGTGCATTACGATGGCATTGGCATCCTTCTTTAGAGATCAGGAGAAATATGACAAGCGTGACTCCTATTACTATTGTAGCATATTGAATTCAGCTATGATGAAGCGACCTGTGGAAGTGTATCCTGAGGTATTTCTACTTCATGCATTTGGCATTGTTATTAGTTATTGCACTTAAGATACATGAGTCTGTTTACTCCTCATGTTTCCTCCCAGAGAAAATGTTAACCATGGAAAAAGAATATTTGATGTTACAAATTATCTAGCTTGCTAGACTCATTTCCCTTTTAGTATGCAATTATTTGTTTAGCTTCCCTTAGCAAATGAAATTTCAAGGGCATTTCAAGGAATATAAATAATATAAAAGGGAAGTGGAGCCCCAAAGAATGTTTCTTTCCTTTCTTTCTTTCTTTTTTCTTTTTTTTTTTTGTATTCAGGAGCAGCACTGAATCATGCATATGTATGAATCAACAAAATCAGGTTAGCTAAGAAATTGGAAATTGCACTCCACTAGAACATTTGTCTTGCTCTAGAGATCTTTGTTACGGATTTGAAGGACTAATAAAAAATCACCAGCATGACTGGAACAGATGTTTTTTATGGACTTGTGTTGTTAATAGTCTTTTTAGCTTCTCCTAAGGACTTAAGCAGATTCCTCACTTGTCCTCGATACCTGAAATTATGTTAACATTGTCCAAAATGTACACTAACAAAGTATATTTAAAATGCCATAAATTGGAATGAGGATACTAGAGAATTTAACAAAGCAGAATAAATTTTAAAAGCAGCAAAGAGAGATAGACGTTAGACAAATAGATCAATGAATAAATACAAGATATGAGGATATAAATAAAGATTTCAGATGGATCAATAATAGCATGAAATAGACAAAACAATAAATAATTAGCTAACCACCATTTTCTTCTTATGGCACAAGGTAACCCCTTTCTCCAGCAGAAATTTCCAGGATCATAGGAAGCTGGAGTAGAAAATAAACTCAAAATGCTGCTTCTATATTTACTTTGGTGTTGTGCCTAAAAGTGCTTTCTCTAAGAATTCATATGCAACACTCTTTCTTTTGAAGCCCTTACAAGTTACTCCCAGTGGAGGCCAAAATTGATCAATTTTGCAGAGACCAAAATAGGTAAGAAACAGCAGCTAACAAGTTTCCTGGTGTCACAGGGATGACTGTTTGTTGCCATCTTTTAAACTGCATGAGTAGGTGCAAATGGGGCACCTGCCCCAGCCTTGCCCTCTCTGCCCATCTCAGTTGGAACACACTCCTGCTGGGTATGCCCAGTCCCATTCAGCTTAAGGCCATGTTACCATCTGCTTCCTCAATTCCTGGTGTTGCACACAATTTATTTCCTCTCATTAATTAGTGGTGGTACAGGATGAGAAGCAAAATAAAGCCTAGTAGTATAGGACAATGCAGTGGTGCACTTTCTCCCTCTCCATTAATTACCGTGATGGTTCTGATGCTGCTTTCAAGGCCAACTCCCCACCAGAAAACCATGTAGACTTGAGTGAGCTCACTGAGCTCTTCACCTCAGTTTAACTCCTCTGTACAATCAGGGTATGTATTTTCTCTCTCAAGATTGTTGTGAGGTAGGAATGAGAAATTCGCATGGAAGTATCTAAAATCGTAGTGGTACATGGTAAGCAGTCAATGAAAGGTCATTACTACCAGTCATTTATTCATCAATTCCACAGGCATATTTTGAGCTTTTGTGAAGTATATGTTAACTTATATAAAGTTATGAAGATAGAGAAAAATAGACAAGACACTGACCTTTCAGAAAGCTTCTATTCTAACAGAAAAAGCAAATATATTTTCTCTGTAATACATAATTAAATGTGCCAAGAAAGGCATACCTGCAATTAGAGTTTGGAAAGGGGGGGGGGGTAAAAAAAAAGTAATTTGAAAAATTATGGCTGGGATGCCTGGGTGGCTCAATGGGTTAAAGCCTCTGCCTTCAGCCCAGGTCATGATCCCAGGGTCCTGGGATTGAGCCCTACATTGGGGTCTCTGCTCTGCAGGGAGCTTGCTTCCTCCTCTCTCTCTGCCTGCCTTTCTGCCTACTTGTGATCTCTGTCAAATAAATAAATAAAATCTTTTAAAAAAATTATGGCTGACTTTCTTATAAGTTTTATGAAAATTTCAATCCATACATTCAAGAAGAACCTCAACCAAGCCCAAGCAAGAAAATAAAGAAATAAGAAAAACAGAAAATTATGACAAGACACATTATAGCCACATTGCAAGAAATAGGGGGGAAAAAAGAAGAAAGAAAACTTTTAAAGTATCCAGAGGAAAAAATATATATTATAGGGGAACAACAATAAGAATGATTTCTGACTTCTGATCAGAAATAATCCAAGCCAGAGGACAATGAATCATATCATTAAATTACTGAGAGAAAATTTAAAACTCTCAGCTAAGAATTCTATATCCAATGACAATATATTTCAAAATTGAAGATGGGGGCACCCAGGTGATTCAGTGGGTTGATGATCTGACTCTTGGTTTCCATTCAGGTCATCACCCCAGGGTCATGAGATCAAGCCTCTCATTGGGCAGCAGGCTGCTCAACACTGAGTCTGCATGAGATATTCTCTCCCTCCTTCTTCCTCCCCCTCTTCCCGTCCCCCCACTCATGCTCTCACACAGCATACTCTCACTCTCTCTCAAACAAGTATCTTTTTTAAAAATTGAAGATGAGGGGTGTCTGGGTGGCTCAGTTGGTTGAGCATCTGCCTTTGGCTCAGGTCATGGTCCCGGGGTCCTGGGATTGAGTCCCACATCAGGCTCCCTGCTCAATGGGGTGTCTGCTTCTCCCTCTGCCTGCTGCTCCCCCTGCTTGTGCTTGCCCTCTTTCTCTCTCAAATAAATAAATAAAATCTTTTTAAAAATTGAAGATGAAATAAATATAGGTTCAAATAAACAAAACTGGAGAGAATTCTTGGCCAACAGATCCACACTACAAGAAAAATTAAAGAAAATTCTTTAGGCTGAAGGGAAACAATATCAGATGGAAAGACAGATCTATAGGAAGAAATGAAGAACATGAAATGATAAAACTGTGGGGAAATATAATAGGCTATATTTTTCTTTACTTTCTTTAAAAGATAAAAATAAGGTAACTGTGGGATTAGTGATATTTTAATAGCATGTCACATATTGGGGTGCCTGGCTGTCTCAGTCAGAGGAGAATGCAACTCTTCATCTTAGGATCATGAGTTTGAGCCCCACATTGGGTGTAGATATGACTTAAACAAATAAACTTTGAAAAAGAAATACATGTTGCATATTTAACAACAGTTGTACAAAGGAAAGGAGGGAACAAAGGGAGGGAAGGAAATGGACATACACTTGTCCTAAAGCTCTCACATTAAACATGAAGTGGTATAACAACTTAAGATAGACTGTGAGAGATTAAGGAGACATACTGTAATTTCTGGAGCAACTACTAAAAAATAAATAAATAGGGGCACCTGGGTGGCTCAGTGGTTTAAGCATCTGCCTTCAGCTCAATTGAGTCCCATATTGGGCTCCCTGGCTCAGCGGGGAGTCGGCTTTTCCCTTTCTTGCTCCCCCTTCTTGTGCTCTTTTTCTCTGTGTCAAATAAATAGATAAAATCTTTAAAAATTATAAAATAGGGGCACCTGGGTGGCTCAGTGGGTTAAAGCCTCTGCCTTCGGCTCAGGTCATGGTCCCAGGGTCCTGGGATTGAGCCCCACATCGGGCTCTCTGCTTGGCAGGGAGCCTGCCTCCCTTTCTCTCTGTGCCTGCTTCTCTGCATACTTGTGATTTCTATCTGTCAAATAAATAAAATCTTAAAAAATAAATAAATAAAATAAAAATAAATAAATAAAGCAAAGTAGGATAGCTAAAACGTAATAGTGGGGACAAAATGGAAAAGAAAAATATCTAATCTAAAGGAAGCTAAAATCTAAAGGAAGCTAAAAGCAGAGCCCTGCTCTGCAGGGTTCTGGCATCAGCACTTCTTGGAGCATTGGTCACGTCTTCCGTGTGATTGCAGCACAGAATTTGTTTGTGGTTTGTGGTTGACTCTCCTCCTCTAAGACACACAGTGTTGGCATCTCTTATGAGGAACACATGATACTTGGTTCCTGAGTAAACTCTTGCATGTGTTCATACTGAGAGGTTGGAGACCAGCAAGAAAACCATCTCAGAACCTTGCATGAGCCCATTCTCTCCACCACTGTTAACATTGCTTCCTTGCTGCCTTCACCATGATCTACCTGACCACACGCTTTTGGGAAATCCACTAGCCACTGGTCACTACTACTTACAACAGTGGTGACTTTCAATTTCTCAGAAACATTCCAGGGTGCACCTTGCCTGGACTGTGGTTGATATATTCAGCTACACATCCCCTCAACCACCTCTCACCAAAATGACTAGGAGGAGGAACACCCAACAGAGGAAAAATTCAGAGACTGTGCCCTCTCCATCAGAACTACTGGATATGGATATAAACAGTATGTTGGGAAGGGAATTCAGGGTAACAATTATCCAGGCAATGGCTAGATTGGAGAAAACCATTAGTGATAACATGGAGTCTCTAAGGGCAGAAGTGAAAGCCACTGGGGAAGAAGTTAAAAATGCTATCAGTGAGATCCAATCTAATCTAAATACTCTAACGCTAGGGTAACCAAGGCAGAAGACAGAATTAGTGATCTAGAGGACAAACTGATAGAGAAAAAGGATCAGGAGGAAGCATGGAAGAAACAGCTTAGAAACCATGAGAGCAGAATTAGGGAAATAAATGATGCCATGAAATGTTCCAACATCAGAATTATTGGGATCCCTGAGGGGAAGGAGAAATAAAGTAAACTAGAAGATACAGTTGAACAAATTCTCAATGAAAATTTTCCCAGTCTGGAGAATGGAACCAGCGTTTGTGTCCTAGAGGCAGAAAGATCATCCCCCAAGATCAATGAATCTAGAAAGACCTCAATACACTTGATGTGAGACTGATGGATCATAATTTTAGACAAGAGCTCCTGAGGGCAGCTAGGGAGAAAAGATTCCTTATGTACAGAGGAAGGTCCATCAGAATAATGTCAGATCTGTCCACAGAAACCTGGCAACCCAGAAAGGGCTGGCAAGACATATTCAGGGCACTAAATGAGAAGAACATGCAGCCAAGAACGCCCTATCCAGCAAGGCTGACAATCAAAATGGATGGTGAGATTAAGAGCTTCTAAGACCAGCAAGGTTTAAAGAGTATGTGACCACCAAGCCAGCACTATAAGAATTATTGAGGGGGGTGGTGTCTATAAAAGAAGAAAGAACCCAAGAGTGACCCAAGGACTTCACAGGCAACATGATGTCAATAAAAACGTATCTTTCAATAATTACTCTCAATGTGAATGGCCTAAACACTCCCATAAAATGACACAGGATTGCAGATTGGATAAAATGACAGGACCCGTCCATATGTTGTCTATAAGAGACCCATTTGGAACCTAAAGGTACATCCACACTGAAGATGAAGGGATGGAGAAGCATCTTTCATGCCAATGGGCCTCAAAAGAAAGCTGGGATAGTGATTCTCATATCAGAAAAATTAGATTTTAAACTAAAGACTGTAGTCAGAGACAAAGAAGGACACTACATCATTCTTAAAGGGCCTATCCACCAAGAAGATCTAACAATTGTAAATATTTATGCCCCCAATACAGAAGCAGCCAACTACATAAGACAATTATTAAACAAGATAAAGAGTCATACTGATATGAACACATTAATAGTAGGGGACTTTAACATGCCACTCTCAGTAACAGACAGATCATCTGAGCAGAAAATCAATAAAGAAACAAAAGCATTGAATGACACATTGGACCAGATGAACCTTATAGATATATACAGAACATTCCATGCTAAAACAAAAGAATACTCATTCTTCTTGAGCACACATGCAACTTTCTCCAGAATAGACCACATATTTGGTCACAAATCAGGGCTCAACTGATACCAAAAGATAGAGATTATTTACTGCATATTCTCAGACCACAATGCTTTGAACCTGGAATTCAACCACAAGAAAAAGTATGGAAGGAATTCAAACACTTGGAAGCTAAAGACCACCTTGCTTAAGAATGTTTGGATCAATCAAGAAATCAAAGAAGAACTTAAACAATTCATGGAAACCAATGAGAATGAAGACAGATCAGTACAAAACCTATGGGATACAGCAAAGGAGGTCCTAAGGGGGAAATACATAGCCATCCAAGCCTTACTCAAAAAAAACCTGAAAAATCCTCGGGCACCTGGGTGGCTCAGTGGGTTAAAGCCTCTGCCTTTAGCTCAGGTCATGATCTCAGGGTCCTGGGATCGAGTCCCGCATCGGGCTCTCTGCTCAGAGGGAAGCCTGCTTCTCCCTCTCTCTCTCTGCCTGTCTCTCTGCCTACTTGTGATCTCTGTCTGTCAAATAAATAAATAAAATCTTTAAAAAGAGATTGTGGACTCTGAGAAGCATATTGAGGGTTTGGAGGGGAGGGAGGTTGGGGATTAGGTGAGCCTCGTAGTGGGTATTAAGGAGGGCACGTATTGCATGGAGCACTGGGTGTAGTGCATAAAGAATGAATTTTGGAACACACACACACACACAAATTTCATTTAATTTTTAAAAAAGAAATAAAAGAAGGTAAAAGCAGAGGAACACAAAGAGAGGAGAAAAATAGAAAATAAATGGCAAAATGGTAGATTAAAACTCAGCAACAGGAGTAATTGCCTTAAATGTAAATGGATACATACAACAACTGAAAACCAGAGATTGTCAAACTGGACGAAGGAAAACCATAGTTACAACTACAAGAGACATAGCTGAAATACAAAGATACAGACCATTGAAGGTAAAAGGGTAGAAGAAGATATACCATGCATATGTAAAGTTGCAAAAGCTAGTTTTGACCATATATCGGATAAAATGGAATTCAAAACAAGGGACTGACTGGTAATAAACGAGGCAGTTCAGTCAGTTAAACATCTGCCTTCAGCTCAGGTCATTATCTCAGGATCCTGGGATTGAGCCCCACATTGGGTTCCCTGCTCAGTGTGGAGTCTGCTTCTTCCTTCCCCTCCGCCTGCCACTCCTCATGCTTATTCTCTCTCATTCATTCTCTCTCTCTCAAATAAATATATTTTTTTAAAAATGGGTCAATTCATTAAAAGACACAGCAATAGTCAATGAGTATGTATCTAACAGAGCTTCAAAATACATGAAGCAAAACCTGACTGCATTAAAAGGAGAAATAGATAAATATATGATTATAGCTGGAAATTTCAGTGCTCCTGTCTCAATAATTGATAGAATAAGTAGACAGGAAAGTAACATGGCTATGGGAACACAAAGAACATTTCATCAAAATGAACCACACGAAAAAAATCAAGTGTCTGTATTTTTGAAGAAACAAAATTATACAAAATGTGCTTTCTAATCATAGTGATATATAAACTAGAGCAACACCACAGCTTTTTCTTTGAAAATATTAATAAAATCGATAAGCCCCTAGAAAGATTAAGTTTAAAAAAAAAGGAAAGCAATGAGCTATCAAGCTACAAAAAGACGCAGAGGAAACAAATGCATATTAATCAATAAAAGAAACCAATTTGAAAAGGCTACACACCGTACCATTCCAGCTACATGATCTTCCGGAAAAGGCAAAATTATGGAGACAGTAGAAAGGTCAGTGGTTGCCATGAGTCTGGAGGCAGGGAGAGACGAATAGGTAGAGCACAATGAAATTACTCTTCATGATACTGTAAGTGTGGATACTCATTTGTCAAAACAGAATATGCAGTACATAGAGTGAAGCCTAATGTAAACTATGGACTTTTTTTTTTTAAGATTTTATTTTTATTTATTTGTTAGAGAGAGAGCGAGCGAGCACAGGCAGACAGAGTGGCAGGCAGGGGCAGAGGGAGAAGCAGGCTCCCTGCCAAGAAAGGAGCCCGATGTGGGACTCGATCCCAGGATGCTGGGATCATGACCTGAGCTGAAGGCAGCTGCTTAACCAACTGAGCCACCCAGGCATCCCTAAACTATGGACTTTTAAAATCAACAATAATATATCAATATTGGCTCACCCTTTTAACAAATGAATGACACTAATGCAAGATGTTAATAATAGGGGGAAACCGGGGAGAGGGGTGTATAGGAAATCTACACTTACTACTCAATTTTTCAGTAAACCTAATATTACTCAAAAAGTAAATAGTCTGTGTTTTTTTTAAAGGAGAGATAAAACTCAACTAACCAGTATCCTTAAAAAAGAGACATTAAAGGTTTTATACATATTTAAAAGATACTAAAGGAATATTATGAAAAGTTTTGCCACTACATTTGACAGCATACATAAAATGTACAGATTCCCTGTAAAATACAGCTTGCTGAATCTGAAACAAGAAGAAATAGAAAATATAAATTGCCCTATATCTGCTAAAGAGCTAGGATCCATAATTTAAAACACTCTCAGACAGCTTTACTTGTGCTTTTTATCAAATATATTTTTTAAATAAACACAATCTATCTTACAGAAAATTTTTTAGGAAATCAAGAATGAAGGAACATTTCTCAGCTTGTTTTGACACAGACATTACAATAAAAAAAATAGAGGCCAATAATTCTCACAAAATATTAGTAAATTAAATCTAGTAGTTTTTGAAAATAGGAATACCACATGATAAAGTGGGGTTTATCCCAGCAACGTAAAGTTGATTTAACACACTCAATCAATTCATCACACTAAGAGAATAAAAGAGAGAAGCCAAATGATCATCTCAATAGACAAAAAAAAAATTAAGTTGGTGTAATCCAACTTCAGCAAACCTAGTTCAACTCAGTAAGTAGTAATAGAAAGGAGATTCCTCAAGCTGATAGAGGACATCTGTGAAAAACATGTAGGTATTAAATGGTGAAAAATTTAATCCTCTCTCCAAAGAAGGTCAGCAGCAAGACAAGAATGTCTCTTCTCGCCACTACTGTTCCACATTTTACAACAAGGTCCTAGCAAGTGTGGCAAGGCAAGACAAAGAAATAAAACCACTCAGGTTGTAAACAAAAATATAAAATAGTTTTTATTCACAAACAATATGATTATGTATATAGAAAACCCTAAGGAATTCACATACCAAAAAGGCTACAAGAATGAGTTTAGTGAGTATCATTTATAAGATAAATTTGCAAGAATTTATTGATTTCTATATACTAGCAATTAAGAATTAAATTTGAAAAAATCTTACTAATAGCATCTGAAACATTAAATGAAAATGTTTACATATAAATTACCACTGCATGTGTAAGACTTATACACTGAAAATTACAAAACACTGAGAGGAATTAAAGATAACCTAAATAAATGGAAAGATAAGGCATGTTCAAGGACTGAAAATTTTAATATTGTCAAGATGTTATGTTCATATATTGAAGTACTAACACTAACGCCATTACCTCAGAATGTGACTATATTTGAAGATGGAGCATTTAAAGGGGTAATGAAGATAAAATGAAGTCATATGGGTGGGTCATAATCTAATATGACTGGTGTCCTTATAATAAAAAGAAATTAGGACACAGACACTCATATTAACCCAGAGGCAACCATGTGAGGACAAAATGAGGAGGCAGGCATCTGCAAGCCAAGGAGAGAGGGTTCAGAAAAAAACAAAATTATGGACACCTTGATTTAGACTTCTAGCCTCCAGAACTGTGAGAAAATAAATTGTTGCTTAAGTCACCCAATCTGTGGTATTTTGATATGATAGCCTTAACAAAGCAGTACAGATTTCGATTCTCCATGAGTTGATCTGTGGATGCAATGCTATTGTAATCAGAATCCAAGTGGGCATTTGTGTAGAAATTAATAAGCTGATTGTAAAAATTATATGAAGAGGAATAAGAAATGAATCATTCATGCAAAACCCAAAATGATCTTGAAAAAGAACGTAGAAGATGTACATTATCTGATTTGAAGACCTACCTTAAAGCCACTGTAGTCTAGGAAGTGCATAATAGGATAGACAAATAGAACACAGGAAACATAAATAGACCCATATATATGCTATCAACTTATGTAAACAAAGGCACCAAGGAATTCAGTGGGTACAGGAATCTTTTCAACAAATTACTCTGGAACAAGTAGATAATCATATGGGGAAAAAAGTGAATTTCAATTCCTACCGCACACCATACACAAAACTTAATTTGAGACAGATTGCAGACCTAATCACAAAAGTAAAAACTACAAAGCTTCGAGAAAAAACAACATGGAAGAATACTGTCATGATCTTGGGGTGGGCAAAAATTCCTTAGGCAAGATTTGGAGAGTATATTAACTAGAAAAATTTAATAACAACAATCTGAACCTTACCAAAATGTAAACTTCAGTTTTGTCAAGACAAAAAAAAGGAAAATGAGTAGTCAAAGCAAAAGTTGGGAAAATAATAAACTGCACATATTTACAGTGTAGAATTTGATGCCTTTTGTTATGTAATATATTTACAGTGAAATCACGGGCTCAATTAAAATAAAGAAATAGCATCATCACTAAGAAAAAGTGGGGAAAATATTTATAACAAATTCATAGATCAAATGACTTATGATCAGAATATATAAAGACCTCCCACTAATCAATAGTAAAAGAACAGCTCAATGAAAATATCAGCAAAAGATTTGAACAAACTCTTCCAGAACAAGGGATGTGAATGGCTAATATTCAATGAAAAGATGCCTGATGGGCTAGGAGACTCTTTCAGTGGTTCGGACAAGAGTAGTGTCAATGGTATCATATGACCCAGCAATTGCACTACTGAGTATTTACCCCAAAGATACAGATGTTGTGAAAAGAAGGGCCATGCGCACCCCAATGTTCATAGCAGCAATGTCCACAATAGCCAAACTGTGGAAGGAGCCAAGATGCCCTTCAAAGACAAATGGATAAGAAAATGTGGCCCATATACACAATGGAGTATTACCCAGCCATGAGAAAGGATGAATACCCAACATTTGCATCAACATGGATGGAACCGGAGGAGATTATGCTAAGTGAAATAAGTCAAGCAGAGAAGGTCAGTTATCATATGGTTAGGATTTGAACCCAGTCAATATTGCTCCAGAGCTAGCAAAGTCTTATATAGCTGCCTTCCTCCCCCAGAGCACCACTGATAGTCATTACTGATGCCTGTCCAGTCCAGCTCAGTGTGCTGACAGGCCCCACAGCTTCAGGGATCATTGAGGCCCACCTGCCATTTTCTCCTTAGAATCTACACCTCACTGTCTCTGGTCAAATCTAGTTTGTGCCTTTCTGCCCAGTTCCTTTGGATTTGATGCTAATTTGGAGCCTTTGGTCCTCAACTACATCTCTGTCCATAGACTGCCTTTTTGGATTCCGCACCCTCCCACCCCCATGCTCCATGCCCTGAAGTCTTAGGTTACTGCAAACTCACACCTTTGCAACCAACCCCAGGTCTAGCAAGGGCCCATGACAGGAACAGAGAAGTTCCAAAAATCAAAAGGCTTCAAGGGAAGACTAGGTAAACCCATGTCCTGCACTAGGTACCCAGCCAAAGGGTCAAGTTGGGGCTGAAATCCAGCCCATGCTCTAGTCTCTAGATCTGAACCCCACTGGTAGGCTGAAATCTGCAGGAAGCAGTACCTGTTTCCTTATTAATTCACTCAAAGAAGAGGTCTTTTACATAAGGTACTCTTTTCTAATTTGCCCAAAGACACCATATTTACAAAAGAAGTCTCTATTTCATGGCCAGACAGGCATGACTCTGATTCACAAAGGTTGGACTTTTTTTCCCCCTAGAAACAACAGTGAGAACCTTAATAAAGCACTTTAAACTCCTGTCTCTCTAGCTCAGAATTTTTTTTTTTAAATTTAAGTTGAAAGAGGAAACAAAACTTCATTGATATCGGCATATCAGAAGGCAGTGTTCCTAGGTAGCATCTTTGTTTTGTCCCACATCGGCACGTCACTGTTTCTCCTCCACTCCAGAAGTGCAAACAGCTTTTGTTTATTTCTACTGAACATCATTTCTTTTTCTCTGATATTGTCTTGATTGAACCTGAGAAGCTGACATAATTGTGCAACTCATATCTAGTGAAAGTTGAACTTTGAACAGTAACTGGAGATCTGAGCTGATAAAGGCATCTGACAAGAGTTTGTACTGACAACACTAACATCCTTTTCTTTTTTGAATAATCATATAACCTGTTCAACACTCAGTATTTTCCTGCTGTTGCAATTGTGAATTCAAGTGTCAGTATGACCTGTTTATCTGGTAAAAACTCAATTAATTTGTGCCCAGACTCATTAATTGCTCTTAATTCACGTTTGACCATTGTATCTGGTACCTGACCCCTGGTCTCATTTTTGCATGGAAATCTCCCTCTCAGTAAAAATGCATCACGCTCTAGCATATAGCCACTTATTCCTGATTGTCACTAGGACTTTTCTGTCACCACAGCTATGATTTTCCTTGAATATATTTCAGCAATAGGTTCTGGGAGGCTGCTTTTTTAAAAAAAAAAAATCCGTCTATAAATCCTGATAAGCTCTTTCCACAATATCATAATTAATGCAGGAAGGAATGCAAGTAGTATAAATAGCACTGAACCAGATGCAATGCACACACTAGGTACTCAGTGAGTATTTGTTAAATGAGGGAATAGTCCTAACTCTCCTTATAACCAGCCTGTGTGAGGTCCTCTCATCTTGTAGGGCCTCAGTCTCCTAGTTTAAGACCCAAGGGCTGGAAAAGATAAGTTCTAAAATCCAGAATGGGAGCCTGTGAAATTCCCATCTCTCCTATATAGTTTTCCCAAAGTATTCCTTAGGCAAATTGAAGACAAAGGCTGAAAAACAAGCTCCTGGAACTCAAAATGGTCTTCAGAACTGTCTATTGAGTCAGTCCCCTATTAGGGGACAACCTCAGAGAACAGACATGCAGTCCTAGGAGATTTTCTCAAATAGCTCAAGCAGTCTGGAGATTCAATAAATCCAATATGTTGCAAGACATCCCACCCTCCCCTTATTTTTTATCTTTTTCTACCAACTCCATTTAATTTTTTAAAAGAAAATTTACCTTTAAGGTCTGATTTGTTTTTCAGGAATTCAGTAATTTTATCTCCCTGTTACTCATTGGGGAATTAAAAAAGCACTGGTTGGGAAAAATATTTAGGCCTTTTAGTTTTTTCCAATCTTTTGAATACAATCACTGATCTTACCAAAGCTACGATATTAATATAGATGAAGACAAAAAATATGTCTAAGTAGATACTCTTAGAACAAAATCTTTCTAAGTTGTACACTTAGTAAATATGCTCACTCAATCTTTTAAGTTTCAAACTCTTCAATAGTCATTTTTATGGACAGTTTAATTAAAATCGAAGAGGCAATTCTAAAGATTAGTCATAGACATGCACTAACCAGAGATTCACAAGAACCCATCTCTACTTCAGCTCTAAGTAGTAATACTTAGCTATGAAACATTGCTCAAAAGTATCCTGGAATTTGATAATGGGAGGAAATAGAGGTCAGCCTAGCAATGAGGAATTACTTTACAAAAAGCCTCTCTTGCACAGTCTATGTAATTCCTTCCTGTGATTAAAAACAAACAAAACTTTACTATTTCCCACCTATTTCCACTACTGGATAGGTATGGAAGAAAGATTGAACCACCACTTTCATCTTTTGGTCATAGTTCAATTGTGTTGTAATTGCGAGGAAATTCATAATAGCCTACATATTTTAAGCTTAACTATATGTATTATTACTTCATTTAAACTTCACAATAGCCACTGTCTCTGACCAAAATGGAGTACTAGAGAGTCCTGCATTAAATAACTAGAAAAATAATTATATATATATAACCTGTATATGTGCCAATTTTTCAATGTCAAAAAGCTTTGTTTCATATCTACCTATAGCTATATATGACAAGCTATATATGATATATGATATATATATATATCATATATATATGATATAGCTATATATGCAAGTTACATATATATAATTTTTCTAGTTGTCATATATAGCTATAGATAAATAGACAGACAGATATGAAACAAAGCTTTTTGACATTGAAAAATTGGCACGATGGGACTATGATCCCCAAGAAAGGCCTAAGAAAAGAAGTAAGCCTTACAATTCTGCAGCTTACTACCTGGAGAGAGTTTCTAAGCCACAGCACACGAGAGGTGGTACCTAAGCAGAGACCAACAGTCTCATTTAGATGAAGAGTCAGACATGGAAGTTCAAGAAGGTAAAACAGCTATAATCTGCAGAACAGAACATCAGGGGTGGAGGAGCTGCACTGAAACTGTGTGAGACAGAGCTTGCATGAATGCTCTGCAGATCTACAAAGGGTTCCCCCTTAAGTCTTTGGATGAGGACTGATCTATACATACATGAAAGTAAATTCCCCAAAGCTCTGGGGAAACCCTCTGGAAAGTGAAAGATCAAACAATGCCCAAAGCTTATATCATATTCCCACTAGAATGGGCAAATCTCATAATACACAGGACACCAGGTGAAATCATCAGAAGGGTATGACCTTAGTAGCCATATTAAATTACCCATAAAATAAAGACTGCCCAAAGCAAGCCTCCCAAAGATCCAACTGATTCCAAATAACTTAATTGCATACCAGAGCAAGTCCAACACTATTTAAACGAATACACCAAAGTCAACATTCAACAGCATAAAATTCACAATTCCAGGCATCTAATCAAAATTTACCAGACATGCAAATAAGCAAGAAAATATAACACCTAATCAGGAGAAAAAAATCAGTTACTGGACTTAGACACTGAAATGACAGAGGATATAATTAACAGATAAGGACACTGAAACAGATACAGATGGTCCCTGACTTACAATTGTTGAGCTTATATGATCATTTAATTTTACAATGGCACAAAAGCAATACACAGTCAGTAGAAATAGTGCTTCAAATTTTGAATTTTGATCTTTTCCTGGACTAGTGATATACGGTATGATACTGCCTTGTGATGGGCAGTGGCAGCTCTTACTCAGCCCCACAATCACCAGGCTAAATAACCAATATACTGACAACCGTTCTGTATCCACGTAGAGATTCTGTTTTTTCACTTTCAGTACAGCTTTCAATAAATTATGTGAGATATTCGACTCTTCATTATAAAACAGGCTTTGTGTTGGATGATTTTGCCCAATTGTAGACTAATATGAATGTTCTGAGCATGTCTAATGCAGGCTAGTCCAAGCTATGAGGTTTAGTAAGCTAGGTATACTATATTAAATGGATTTCAATTTACAATATATTTTTTAAAGATTTTATTTATTTATTTGTTGGAGAGAGAGTGGGAGCGAGCACAGGCAGACAGAGTGGCAGGCAGAGGCATAGGGAGAAGCAGGCTCCCTGCTGAGCAAGGAGCCCGATGTGGGACTCGATCCCAGCACGCTGGGATTATGACCTGAGCCGAAGGCAGCCACTTAACCAACTGAGCCACCCAGGCGTCCCTACAATATTTTCAATTTACAATGGTTTTATTGGATTAATAACATGAAGGAAAATATGGGTATGGTGACACATACAGAATATATTTTTCAAAAAGACCAAAATGGCACCGAAAACAAAAAAGTCTCAAATGAAAATAAAATATCTTTTAGCAAGAGAAACTAAATGTCTCAAATCAAAATACCTAGCAGATAGATTAGGCAGAAAAAAAAAAAAGGTCAGTCAACTTGAAAACACTTCAGTGGAAACAATCCCAAATGAAGCATGAACAGAAAAAGTAAAAAAATTAACAGAGCACCAATGCCACATGGAACATTACCAAGTAGTCTAACAGACATGTCACTAAAATATCAGAAAGAGAGTAAGTGTGGACAAAAAAAAAAATATATGGAGATATGATAATGGCCAAAATTTTTCCAAATGACTATAAACCCACAAATCCAAAAGGTCATCCAACTTCAAGATGAATATGACCATAAAGAAAGGCATGCTTAGGGACGCCTGGGTGGCTCAGTTGGTTAAGCGGCTGCCTTCGGCTCAGGTCATGATCCCAGCGTCCTGGGATCGAGTCCCATATCGGGCTCCTTGCTCAGCAGTGAGCCTTCTTCTCCCTCTGCCTCTGCCTGCCACTCTGTCTTCCTGTGCTCGCTCCTCCGCTCTCTCTCTGTCTGACAAATAAATTAAAAAAAAAAAAAGAAAGAAAGAAAGGCATGCTTACATAAAAATCATATTGCCTTAATCCAGTGATAAAGAGATAATATTACAAACATCCAAAGTAAAAACTAGGAATATTACAAACATAGGAAAAAAGATAAAAATATATTGGAATTTTTGCCTGAAACTACTTGAAGCAGAAGATAATAGATTCACATCTGTAAAGTGCTGAAAGAAAACCTATCAACCAGAATTCCATACCCAGTGAAAATAACTTTTTAAAATGAAGGCAAAATAAAAAATTTTTCGGAGAAACAAAATCTAAGGAAATTCATTGGAGGCCAACTGGCACTAAAAGCAATAGTAAATTCTTCAGGTGGAAGATAAATGATACTAAATAGGAATTTGAATATACACAAAAGAAAGGAAAAACCTAGAAAGGGCAAATGTGTGTCTTAGTCCTTGGGTTGCTATGACACAGTACCATAAACTGGTATTTTTTTATTTTTTTTTTAAAGATTTTTATTTATTTATTTATTAGAGAGAGAGCGCCCAGGCAGACAGAGTGGTAGGCAGAGAGAGAGGGAGAATCAGGCTCCCTGCCAAGCAAGGATCCCGATGTGGGACTCGATCCCAGGACGCTGGGATCATGACCTGAGCCGAAGGCAGCCGATTAACCAACTGAGCCACCCAGGCGTCCCAAACTGGTATTTTATAAACAAAAAACTTTTTCTTTTTTTCTCACCATTCTGGAGTCTGAGAAGTTCAAGAACAAGGCACTAACAGATCTGGTGTCTAGAGAGACCTACTCCTGGTTCATAGATGGTGCCTTCCCACTGCGTCCTCACATGACAGAAGGGGCAAAGGAGCTCTCTGATGTCTCTTTTATAAGACCATTCATTTCTAATAACTTAGTCACATCCCAAAGACCTTGATCACCTTAGAGGTTAAGTTTCACACAAACATTCAGACAATAGCAGGAAGTGAATATAAAGAAACATTTTCCTTAGTTTTTTATCTTTAAAAGCCCATATCAGATTCCATGCAAAGTCTGCTTGAGATTCTCTCCCTCTCCCTGCCCCTATGCTGCCCCTCTCTTAAATTAAATTAAAATCTTAAAGCAAGAATAATAACAATATATTATGGGGTTTATAACAGGAGAAACTAAAATGTATAACAACTCCACAAGGAACTAGAAATGGAACTAGACTGTCATAAGGTTCTTAGATGTGAAATGTCACATCATTATTTAAAGCGCACATACATTATAAGTTAAAAATGTATGCTGTAAATCCCAGAATCACTAAAATCACTAAAAATAAATAGACAAAAATGTATAGCCACTTAGCCAATAATGCAGATAAAATGGGATAAAATTTAAAATCCAAAAGAAAGCAGGTAAAAAGGAAAAGAGGAAAGAAGAAAAGGTAAACAGAAAACAAATAGCAAGTTAGTAGATTTAAATCTGGCAATATTGATAATTAATTTCAATGTAAATTGCCTAATACTCCAGAGATTGTCAGAGTCAGTTAAAAAGATCCAAATTTATACTATCAATTACAAATTCAATATAAAGATACAATAAAATAGGTAAAAAATAGGTAATGATATACTGTGTAAACACAAAAATGTTAGGAAGAATGAAGGTAACTAAGATAACTATATTAGTATCTGACACAGTAAGTAAAATAATAAAAAGGGACATATCATAATGAGAAAGGGGTCCAAGAAGACACAACAATCCTAAACATGTAGGCAGTTAACAATACTTCAAAATATGTGAAGCCAAAATGAGAGAACAGAGGGGAGAAATAAACAAATTCACAATTATAGTTGGAAAGTTCAACACTCTTCTATCAGTAATTGAAAGAAATAGTAAACAGAAAGTCATTAAGAATACAGATAACTTTTCAGAGTTAAATAAGTTAAATAAATAAACTTATTAAATAAATTTAATAAAGTTAAATAAGAGGCAGTCTTCACCCCTCTTAATTATATCTTGACTGATACCTCCCTTCCCACTCCATGTGTCATTACATAGACTTCTTTCCCAACCAGTCATGATGCAGCACAGCAAATTGTAGCTAAAGGGAACAGTCCAGCTACCATCAGAATGCGTGAAGAATATGTGGGTATAAAAATACAAAGATAGCGAAATAAGTCAACTGGAGAAAGACAACTACCACATGATCTCCCTGATATGAGGAAGTGGAGATGCAACGGGGGTGGGAGTTAAGGTGGTAGGAAAAGTAAAAATGAAAGAAGATGGGATCGGGAGGGAGAAAAACCAAAAGAGACTCTTAATGTCATAAAACAAACTGAGGGGGGTGGGGGGAAGAGGGGTTGGGTGAGGGTGGTGGGGTTACATCATATGTTTAAATAAAGCTTAAATAAAGTTAAAAAAAAATACAAAGATAGCAAGGTAACTAGGGAGAAGAAGCTATTTTCTGCTCACTAGTTCAAAAACTCAGACAAACAAAAAACCTCAACATGTTTGCCTCCATTCTTCTTCTAGAGACTAGCAGACTGTATCTTTGCCCCTCACAACACATGTGTCTAATTATACATTGATTGATCCAGCCATCCCCAAGCATCTATGTACATATTTATGGATGTGTATAGGTTGATAGTGTCAGACATTCTAAAAAGTATCCTTTATTGCCTAAGCATCATTGGCAGACAGATCTCATATTCTAGTATATACTCGTTCCTTCTAGCTATAATAGTCCAGATTCATTTTGCACATTGTGATGAATACACCAACATCAATTAGTAGTTTCTCCTCCATAGTAAATTAATTAACACCATGCTTAATGTAAATTAGTAAACTGACCAACTGGTTTTCCAGAAAAAGAATGGCTTCTGCTCTCTTGCTCTTGCTCTGATTCTTTCTAGACTGTCAAATAAAATTCCAGTCTTACCTTAGTGATTATCTTGCAGCTTTGAATTGTTCTGCATAATATGTCTCTCTTCATTAATAATTCAATCATGGGACTGTAAAGGTA
Organism: Taxidea taxus jeffersonii; assembly: GCA_003697995.1. NCBI lineage: Eukaryota > Metazoa > Chordata > Mammalia > Carnivora > Mustelidae > Taxidea > Taxidea taxus. The sequence goes on along the minus strand of ML105770.1, from coordinate 436,343 downwards.
AAACTGTCAACAAGTCTGCCTGATGGACTGTCTTTGATGGGCCACAGCTCAGATGCTTGCCAGCAGCTGACTTAGAAGAATCTCCAAAGGTTCTTGAACAACTATCTCAGGCACTTCTTACCCTACAGTGCATCTTTTTTCCTCCTAGCGTACCCAGAACAATTTCACATGGGCAAAAATTGAAGCAAGAGAAGAGAAGTAGAGGGGTGTAGTGGAAAATTTTAAGTTTTTGCATTTTTTTACATCTCTGATATTATATAAGATTCCTTGCATATATTATAATTGAGCAGCAAGAGAAAGCTGCTTTATAAAAAAATTATTTGTTTTCAAAGAAATTTATTTTCCTACTCCCTTTGACTTCCATATTATTAATGAAATATTCCCTTATACCTCAGCCAGACTCTACTACATCATATTCCCTCATCCAAAAGTACATCTTCCTAGTAAAATAAGACACAAAAAATGTGTGCTTTGCTAACTACCAAGAAATTCCTCACTTATCATGAATGATTCTACTTTCTAAATAGTTTTATCACTGTTTTTTTTAAATAACTAGTTTTTTAAAAAATATTTTATTTATTTATTTGACAGAGAAAGAGAGAGAGATCACAAGTAGGCAGAGCAGCAGGCAGAGAGAGAGAGAGGGAGAAGCAGGCTTCCCTCTGAGCAGAGAGCCCGATGCAGGACTCTATCCCAGGACCCTGAGATCATGACCTGAGCCAAAGGCAGAGGCTTTAATCCACTGATCCACCCAGGCACCCCTTAAATAACTAGTTTTTAAACTAGCTTTCAAATTTACCAAGGGCCATGAACTTCCTAAAATAAATCTTTAAAATTTATTTATTTGAGAAAGAGCGGGAGAGTGGAGGAGGGGATGAGAAGGCAGACAGAATCCCAAGCAGATTGCCCACTGAGCGGGGAGCCCCAATACAGGGCTTGATCTAACCAAATGAGCCACTCAGATGCCCCCCAAATTAAATCATTTATAAAATAATTTTTAGAAACCTAATATTGGGCTTGAAAAGCTACAAAAAATTGTTAAAGAAAAAGCTATAATTCTAACAAGGACTACATATAAAACCAAACACTGGACTTGGACTTAACAAGGTGTTTGGAATCACACAGCTTTTAATTCTGTAACAGCTATGAAAGCTAATCTGCCCTGGGGGTGGGGGGGGGTGGCGGGGTGGGACTCAGAGGTAACTCTTAGTAAAATGGAAAGCATAAAGTTCCACCTTTCCTTTCTGATATGTCCTATTTCATAATGACAGTGATTATACCTATTTTTTGAATATTTCTCCATCAAGTGTTTTCAAACAGTCCATGCTAAAGGTTTGAACTTCTGCAAGTGTGGAACAGAATCCATTAGCAGACTGGGAAAAGGTTGGGAGATTTGAAGTCCTGGAGAGAAAACCACAGTGAAGTATCATAGAGCAGGAGAATTTGTTCAACAGGCTATTAATCTTAAAACTATGCCACCTGTTCATACCAAGGGTACTGGGTTGCAATTTGTCACTGAGGACAAATTGAATATTCTCTATTAAGTTACTAATTATTATTTACTATAGAATTGGATTTAAATTGACTTAGAGAATTATAACATGTAAACTGTGGAAACAGCAAATTGTCAGGCAAAACTTATGTATAGGTAGTCATTCAAACTGCATCAAAAAGCCCTTTGCTGTTGAAATCATAAAGTAAACACTAATTTTGGCCAAGTAAAAAATTAAAATGACAATCATGCCAGAGAAGAATGTGCTACATCCATGTGTGTGGAATTTAACATCCGTTTAGCTAATGGGGGAAGTTTACTCTCAGTGTGCCAGAGATTAGCTATAACTGAGGTTCAAAAACAAGAAACACTGGCTCTTTAAGTCAACTCTTTTTTTTTTTTTTAAACTATTTCACAATGATTTTTTTTTTCCTCTCCCAACAGAATTCACATCTTTGTATAGTCTAGAGAACTAAGGAATGAGTTGGGGGGATCAGATCTGTGGGGGTTGATACCACTGAAGTTTATTGTGACCTGCTCTGTAGCAGGTACTATTCCTTGACTGGTATTTGTTTTTAAAATAAGATGTTTTTAAAATAGAGGATACTATTCCCTCACTGGTATTTGTTTTTAAAATAAGATTTGTTATTAAAATAAGATGTGACAGGGAGAGGGACATTTTTACCTGATCCCAAATGTAGGTTTTTGTATTTAGACCTGCAAAGGTGTGGCTGTAAATGAGTGGGTGTGGGAGTAGGAATGCTAATTATTTTAGAGGGTGGGAAAATCTATCAGGAAAGAGGGGATGAGATAATGCAGAAAAAGCAGGCAGCTGCTTTAAAAGAAATAAAATGAGCTTTATCATTATAAGACCCAAATTCAAGTTCTAGTTCTGATTCTTCCTGTCAGACCTTAGATAAGTAACTTAGGCTTTCCAAACGTTAGTTTGCTTATCTCCAAATTGGGATAATACGATTGTTAGGAGGATTCATTTTGCTGTCTAGGAAATGTGTTACAAAGTAACAGGTAATGGCTTTGGACCCAAAAATCCAAGCCTTAAATCCAAAGAGACTTCTTATGTTCATTCAATCACTTTAAAAAAAAAAAAAAAGGTGCATAACGCATCTTCTCACAACCAGGCACCCCATGGAGCTATGCTGTCCTTGACTTCTGCCAGTTCACAGCCTCAGCAGCCACAGAGATATCTTAACAAGTAGAAGCCATGAAATGTTTATAGGTATTTTAAGATAAGCAAATGTCTTCTATGGATATCCTTTGCCTTTGTTTTGGACACAGCCCACTAAAGAGTAAGACTTGAAATCTAGTCTTTGAACACAATTTCTTTTGCCCCAGAGTCAGCTCTCTGTCATTGTGTGTGTAAGTAATTGCATGTGGCTTAGTTAGGCGCCCTGGATTCTGGGAGTTAGGGAAATTATGCATAGATCTGCCATTAACACTAATGGGGGGTTACATGCACAAATCCTCCACACACCAAGAAGAGAATAGACTCTTCTCATTCATACATAATAGATCTGGAGAAAAATTAGCATGTACGCTTTTAGGAGCTGAACTCTGAAGATGTACCTTTTATGGGAAATATGTAAATAAGGAGAGAGGATACACTGAAGGACAAGTGCTGTAATGTGTTCCCTTTCTGATGCCTGAGCACCTTGTCAATTTTGCTGCTGCATAAAGTGGGACTAGATTTGCCTGTGTGGAGATTCTCCAGCACATCTGTCTGCCCAGTGCATTACCAAATTTTGCCAGGCAGAGTTTACTTTGCCAAATTTGCCAGTTCCCCTAGGGAAAGGGAAGTGGGGCAATGTAATTGGTCAGTCAGTAAGCAAGTATGAATATAAACATTTTTCACCGAAGTATTTCTTTGTTTCCTTAGAAGCTTTTACTACCTTGCCTAATAATTTAAGCTGTCTTGGAAATAAGGAAATACAATATTCACTGTGGAAGTGCTGACCCTTCCAGTCAGTGCAAGTCAGCCCTAACAGCCACAGAAATCTGTCATGCTGGGTTTTACCTAGGAAAGGGAGAAAACACCTTCCCTGTGTCTTTCACTTTGCTGCCTCAGCCCATAGAGGAAGGAAATTATTTTCCCAGCTTCTCCATCAACCTATACTTAGCTCCTCCCTACCAGGCTGATCTGACAGTCACTGGGCCACATTTCACCAGCAGGCAAATTCATGACTGAGAAAGGTGATTCACATTCAGAGGGATGAGGACACTTTCTTCATACACACGCACACTTCTCAGACCAGGCCACAGCAGAGTCTAGCATTCTCTCTGTGCTCCCGTCCAGGGCCCTAACCCATGCTTTCTAGCCCCTTGGGTGCTGCATCCAGAGTAGAGGTGTTCGCAAGCTCAGCCTTTCTTCTAGCTCCCTGTTCTAGATCCCTGACCAGCCAGTAGTTGACTACATGGACCTGGGGTTTGCTCTGTATGATTCATGAATGAACAGAAGAGTAGAACAGCAATCTTTACCGGGAGTCCAATCCCACTTACTGTGAAGCCCCTCATCTGGAGGGTGGATCTGAGTGCTGTGTCAGAGGCTTTCCTTAATTTCAGTGAAAGCCACTAAACTTTCATACCTTATGCATGTAACTTCTAGAGTGTGCCCCGGGAGGAGAGAGTATTCAGCCTAAATACGTAAGAATTAAAAGTGCTAATAATTATTACAGTGCCTTATTCCTCCAATTGTTCACTCATTCATCAGTGTTGGCACTCTTCCTAATTTTAGGCATGGCCAAGGCCAGAAATACTCCCAGGAAAATGAGAAACACCTTCCCTTTGAGGAGTGTACAACCTATTGGAGGAGAACAAAAAGCAAAAGAAAATTTCTAGACAGTATGAAAAATATGATGAGAGAGATAAGCATAGGTGATGTAATGGTAGAAATCCAGAAGCATGGGGCAACTGGATGTATCAGTCAGTTGGGCATCCAACTCTTGGTTTTGGCTGAGGTCATGATCTCATGGGTGGTGGGATCAGCCTGCATCAGGCTCCCTGCCCAGCTGCTTGAAGATTCTCTCCCTCTGCCCTTCCCCCGACTCACGCTCTTTCACATATGCATGCTCTCTCTCTAAAATAAATAAATCTTAAAACAAACAAAAACAAAAAACCAGAGGCCTGAACCCAGGCTTTGGGGCTGTGTGTACCATCTTTCACAGAGCAAAACTCTTGAGACATATTGAACAAGAAACCATAAAAACCAGAGTCAGCTGTGAGGAAATAATTATAAGTGTAGAACATTCCAAGTGTGCCTAAATCAGGGAGGTTAACTCTTAAAACCCATTCTAGGGATGCCTGGGTGGCTCAGTTGGTTAAGCAGCTGCCTTCGGCTCAGGTCATGATCCCAGCATCCCGGGATCGAGTCCCACATCGGGCTCCTTGCTTGGCAGGGAGCCTGCTTCTCCCTCTGCCTACCACTCTGTCTGCCTGTGCTCTCTCTCTCTAACAAATAAATAAATAAAAAAAACTTAAAAAAAAATTCTAGAATCAAATTCTTTTGGAGAGGATATCTTTTTACTTTAACGTGTTACATCAAACTTAAAACATACATTAATCACAGATTTACTTTCTTCTCTTGTAAATGTCCTTAAAGTTTTGACCACTGGCAATGGTCTTCTAGGAAGTCCTATCAATGGAAAGAAATGAACCAATTGTGTGTGGCCCATGATTTCAAGGTTATGTGTCTAAGGGGTGGAACATTTATTTCAACTCCTGGAGGTTACATCTGTCAAACAGAAAATTCCCAGCCAAGTGCTAGGTGTTTGCCTAGGTCTTGTTATGAGGATTGTGGAAGAAATGTTTGAGTATAATGCTTTATCTGATCCAAGACCACTGTGACTTGACTGACAGCAGTAAACCCTATCCTGTAGCAACACCCTATCCTGCAGATGCCCCCAAAGCTTGCTTTGTCACAAGGGCAGATCAAGAAGCCCATAGGCAGACACTGGCCTGCACCAGGGGGGTGTGTCTTCCCTTTTGAAGTGTAGAATTTACCACCACCAAGACATCACCAGAATTTCCAGTCCCAACTCAAACCTACAACCCATGCCATGCCACTCCTTGCCCTAAAGTGGGGCAACAATCCCAGAATTCCACTGAAATGCCCACTATCTGGATATAAAGTAGCCTATGCAGACACACAGAGCACCATCAACTCATGAGTCCAGGGACACCAAGCTGGGACCTCCTACTGCCTTGTGAAATCACAGCCGTGAAACAACTTGGGCCACCAGCTTCGGGTTCGTTGTTCTTTCAGAAATCTAAAGGTTCAAGTCTTTTCCAGAATCATTACTTAAATTTTCCTAAAAGCAGATATGGGACGGGATGGATAAGAGAAAAATGAGACAAGAGGTGAGCCTCCAAGAGACTATTGCAACTAGGATAAAACTGGAGATCTGATAACATAGAAAAACCCATCCTTCCATTAGTCAGGGAAAAAGGACTTAAATGGAATCATAATAAGTTTGCTCCTATCAGGTATATAGCATCGAAATTGACATTTTTATAAGGAAATTAAGTCAGGGTCTAGAATTATCTTTTATGTAGCTTAAAATCTCAATTAGAATGTTTTTGCTGCTATCAAATTTTGTCCTGAATGACAGCATTTGGAAGGAGAGAGTTAAAGAAGGGGGAAAAAAAAAAAAGCTGAGAAAGATTGAGCTGGCATTGCACATGCAAATGAATGCATTATGGTAGTGGGGTTTTTTTCCACTGAATAAATTTACATTTACATCAGTTAGAGCTGATGTAATTCTACAACCAGTGGAACTTAAATATATACATATTTTGTCATGAAAGTCCTCACAGCTATAACCTTTTGATTAAAATCTATTGCAAAACTAAGAATAAATTTCAGTCGACCAACTTTAGATTTCACAACTTTTATTACTCATTTTACCCAGAAGTACACTTTAACTGGTATTTTAGCAATACTCAATAGAAGAAGTCTCCTCCAGTTTTCCTGCTAATTCTCTAGATTTTGTAACAGTTCCCATAAACTGGTGAAATTTTGTAAACTCCCACCATAAAGAATGAATACTATAAATTGCCTGCTCTTGGCCAAGGGCACACTTACACATGGGTGATACATGGCTACCATTTACATTTTCCCACTGGACTGAAAATCGATCATGGAAGTAAAGGAGTGGGAAAAACTGGTGGAGAAGTAACTTCCTGTGGGTTAAACTGTCACTTGTTCCTGTTTCCTGTTTATGTTAGCCATTGCAGAACTGGTAAGTATGGTCGGGACCCTTTCGCTTGGTTACCTAAGGAGGTGCAGATGAGCACACAAGTAAGACTAGAAATAAGCAAGAGCCACAGCGCTGATATTCTCAGCGATGAGTCCAGGGAAGTATAATCTGTGTCATCATGGTCATTACAAATAGTAGATTAGTGAAGCGGAGAGCAGGGGGCTTTACAGGTGACAAGGTTATCATAGTATAACTGCCACTAAGTTATCAACTTTGGGGGAAAGATGGTATTTTAAGGACTAGTCTGACAACCATTTGTGGAGTGCCTATGTGCCGGTCACTGTCTGCTGAACTCAGAATTCTCCCACCAGCCTTATAAAGTAGGCACTTCAGGTTCCATTTGACAGATGACAAGACTGAGGGGCGGAGAGGAAAGTTCCATGTCTAACCCCCACAGTTCGTAAATCACAGAGGCAGGATGTAAGCCCAGTACCATCCTATGAAATCACAGCCATGAAGCCCCTTGGAACACCAGCTTTGGGTTCATTAAAAATCTAATGGCTCAAACCTTTTCCAGAATCATTATTTGCATTTTTTAAAAAACAGATGTGCAATGGGCTAGAGAGGAGAAAAGGAGACAAGAAGTGAACCTCCAAGCAACTATTCCGGTTAGGATAAAAGTGGAGATCTAATAATATGGAAAAACCCATTAGTCAAAGAAAAAGGATTTAAGTGTCTTAAGTGATCTTTCTCTGAAGTCTGAGCTCTTCGGGCAATGCAGACCCGTCTGCAGGAAATCAGAAAAGAAACAGATATTACCCGCAAAAAAATCACAGTATTACCTTTTACTAGCAGTGCGGGGCAGGAAGAACAATAGCTGCGCGGGAGAGAATTTCCTAACAAGCCCACTGAAATCATCCCTAAAGATATTCAAATTACAACAATTGTATTACCATAGAGCTGAGGAAGGTTGGGATTTTTTTCCAAGCTCTTTTGCCTTGGATGGCTAACACCTCATGATTCAATTACAAAATTAGATAAAATAACTAATGGTAGTTACACCTAATATTTGTATTGCACTTTACTGTCTAACAACTGCTTCCGTACACACGTTCTCATCTGAGGCATACAGGAAGGTTACACGGAAATCACGGCATGGAGTCACACAGGATATCTCAAAAGGAGAATTTACATCAGTCGTCTTCAAATTTATTATAAGAATCCCCTTGTTTTCATTAAAATACAGATTTCAAGGTCCTTGTCCCCCGAACACTTACCCTGTGTTTGCTGCAGGTGGGCCTAGGAATCTGTATTTGTACCAGGCATCTGGTGATTCAGTTACATGAGGGTGAGGAGGGGATCCCGGGACCGTCCTTGAGAAACACTGGTGTGTCTCAGAAGGATAGGACATAACCTGCCCCTGGATCCTGTCCCATGTGGCAGGAGGTGGGGGAGGGGCTATTTTTCCCACCACCCAAAGGAGATGACCTCTTGCCCTCAGAACTGTTTTTACAACAGGTGACCTAAAACAGTAAATGATGGGTGCATGGTTGTCTTAGTTCCCAAATCCCATATCCCATCTTCAACTCTGCAGACTTTATCCTCATACTCAGTCAATCCTTTCACCTTATTCTCCCAGTCTTCTTTCCCTCCACTCTCCTGGTATTCTAAACCCTCAGTGGGATCTCACACATTAAAATAAGCTTTTGCCAACAATAAATATATTTTAAGCATCTGGCATCACATTGGAGCCCATTCCCAGTCTCAGAGCATGTGCCCAGCAGTTTAGCCAGTTACTTAAAAGCATTAAAGGTAGGCTATCTTGCACCTCTCTATGTACCGGGATCACATTAGGAATCCATCACAGGCCCAACATACCCAAATCTCCCCTCTGGTTCAGGATCCAGGACAGTCTCAGAATCTGCATCCTCAGCCCCCCTCCCCAGTGGCAGGGAGCCTGCCCCCAGCATCTCAGCACTGTGGCTCTTCTCTCTTTCCTCATGCCCCCCTGCCTCCTTCCAGCTAGAGTGCTTCAGGGACAGGGGCTGTGCTGCATCCTGCGACCCTGTGGTCCCAGTGCGAGGCACGTAATAGATGCCCAAGACATGTTCTCTAAGTTACACCGAGGAAATCAACCACAAACTGCAGGGAGCGGTGAGGAGGCAACCCATCACAAAGCCAGTCTCTGGGTTTCTACACTAGTCTCTAGTCGTCTTTACACAACAGGAACCAAATGGACATTGTCTCCCAGACACACTTACTGTGATGAAATCCCTAGACTGGACAAGAAGAATCCTTCAGGTGGGCTCTTTAGACAGTAAGTGGAAACCATTCTTCTGTGTGTTGTTTTTTTTTTTAAGAGGGAAACACTGTCCCTCCCCATCCATGGAAAGGCTTCACCCAGACATACAGAGAGAAGGGCTGGAGGAACATGACCTCCTCACTGTGTGTGCGATGGGTGTGATTTATTGTACCTTCCTTTAACTCCTGGAACCTGATGCAGGGGGCAGGGGAGGTGGCAGGACGGAGGGTCATAACTGCACCCTTGGGAAGCACGGGTGTTTTCCAGGTGCTCTGTAATTACTTATTTACTACCCCAAGGGCAGCTCAAGGAAGGAAGATCAGCATTATCATCCTGGCTTGGAGGAGACGAATCTGAAACCCAGAAGTGTAGGAGAGGGACCATGCTGGGTCGCTGCCGTCACCGTTGAGCCATCTCCTCCAGCCAGGACTGCAGAATCCATTCCTTGGAGAAAGGCAGCACTTTCCACAGCCTCTGCAGACATCTGGGTGGGGAAAAGCCAAGCGACAAGCTTCAAGAGGCCCATTCAACCTGGTTTTTCCAGGAGGAAAAGTGAATGGAAACTGAACTTTAACATGTATATCCAAGAGATCTACAAACACTCTAGTGGTGAGGAACTAAAAACAATGCTTAAGCCACACGTAGAAGCTATTCACAGAGCATCAGGGTTGATTACTACATCCATACTGCTTGTTAGTAATGGAGTAGCCCACACCCAGTGGGGCAGGCAGGAGAACAGGGCCACAGTTCCCACAGGCACCCGCGCAGCTCCTAGCTTCCCTGCTCTGTGTTCTGTAAGGGAATGGGCAAGGCAGGAGGGGTGTTCAGTTGGAGCAGTAATGTGGAACACAAAGCAATGCATTCTGATTCACCTCAGCCTCCCTCCCCCCAAAATATACCTACATGCACACACGTGTGCCTATGTGCACACACATACACACACACAGACAATGCAGGACTTTAACCTGCTGGATCTACTAGAGAACCAGAGGATGAGACTTGGGTTTGCAAGCTCAAAGAATGAAGCAGGGTCATCTCCCTCTCAGCTGGAAGAGAGACGGAGGGGAGGCAAAGAGATGAAACCCAGAGAAAGCCTCACACGTAGCGGGGACGAGTATGGGCCTGGCCCGTAACTGCGAGGCTAGCCCAAGGACCGGCAGCCTCAGCATCCCCAGGGAGCCCATTAGAAATGCCAGATACTGGCTCCTACCCTGATGTACTTGATAGTCAGACTCTCTGAGGGCAGAGTCCAGGAATCTGTGTAATACGTGCTCTAGGTGATTCTTATGTGTGCCAAAGACCCAGAAGCACTGGTCCCGGGATCAGAGAGCATGCTCCAGCACTCTGGCTCTGTGACCTGAGAAGAGTCACATAACCTCTCCAGGCTGCCATTCCTACCTTAGTAAGTTGGGGACAGTGGTAATGCCTACCTCTTGGGGCTGTTGGGTGGTGAGGACCACATGAGATATTGTGCATAAAGCACTCTGAACAGGATCTGACACATAAGAAACTCTCACTAAAGCATACAGAAAAAAGAAATACAGACCATCCTTTCTTAAACCCCACTTCCACCCTGAGCTCTTGCCCCTGATGACCACCCAAGGTTAACTCTTAGCCCACGGCCAACCGTAACTGACAACAAAGTCTTGGATCCTGCTTAAGTCATCCATGACCCATTCGTTCGTGGATCACAGGCAGTCCACAGGCATTAGCCTTTAGTCCTCCACTAAAACCCCTCCCTGCCCCTTCAGCAGTGATGGATTCTGACACTCGTAGCTTGGTGTGTCTTCCCCAGAGGACAGAGACTTCCAGATAATCACCCACAAAGTCTAGAGGTGCTTGGGGAAAATCGTGGACTTGAACTCACTTCTCATCTTGGGCTTGCGGCTTGGTAAGTGTTTGTTGAGTAAATGAATGACTACCACTCAACTTGGCAAATAAAGTCAGAGGTTAGGTGACAGGAGACCAGACTGAGTTTCTGCTCTCAGTTTATCGCAGAGCCTTATTTACGGTTCGCTGATCCATTTAGACGTGCCAGGGTGGCGTGGTGTACTGTGGCTTCCTGCCAGGTTTGCATGCCTGCCAAACAAGCTCCTCTCCAGAAAAAAATTATCACAATTTTAAAATTTTAAATTTTAAAACAAAACTGTAATTCATTCCTAAGAAAAGCATTCCAGAAAAACAAAGAGAAGTTAATAAGCCACAGATTCATTTGGTGTATTGTTAGAGAAAGTGAGAGTAAAATCTGAAGACTAATGAGCCTGGTAAACATAAATGCTGGGGCGTGTGTGTGTGTGTGTGTGTGTGTCTGTGTGTGTCTGTGTGTGTGTGTGTGTGTGTGTGTGTAAACCAGGGAAGGTAGCCAGGAGGGAAAAACAAATTCCCACAGTATGGGGGTGGGTGGGGGAAGGGAGACTATGACTATATATATATATATATATATATATATATATATGTATATATATATATGGTATATATGGTGATATACAAGAAAAGGTCTGACAACTTTTTTCTTTTTATCTTTTCTCCAATCCTGCCGAGACCAAGCAATGCTCTATACTAGTTCTTCTCAAACTGTCCATGTGTGAAGGACAAGTTTTTGTTCTTTTGTTTTGCTTTATCATTTCCTGTCATGGGCCAATGTTCTAAGTACAATAAAAATTATTTTGAAAATTATATAAAATAAAAGCACACAAAATATATGGCGCTGTCCCTGCAGAAAGAACATTCCCCCAGCTTCCCTCCCCTTGAGGGAAGGAACTAGACACCATATAAGGACAGGCTTCTAACATTCTAAGACTATCAAGTGAGCAAAGGACAGGATGTGGTTGCCCAAAATTGTGGGTGACCATGGTAGCAGAAGTAGCTTAGCTCCCCAACCTCCTCTCCCCTACCAGGTGATCACGCGTGCTAGGAATATATTGCTGGTTTTGCTAACGAAGAAAGGTTTATGCTAGAAATTTCAGCAGCTCAGCAGAGGCCTAACCCAAGCAGGAACTACAAGCAAACCTACTTCTTCCCACTTTGCCTTTTTTCTGGTATGCCCAATGGAGATGCAGATTTGACAAGGCTTAGTATGCATATTTGTTGTTTATTTATTCTTTAATTACAGGTTATTTCTTTAATCTTATGCAAACAGTGCTTGCAAGAAATGAAGACTGAGGAACAGGGCTTGCTGTCAGATGTGAATTCCCAAGTGGACAAGGGCACGGGTATCAGAGGGGAAGAGAATGCCTGAGCCCTTCTTGGTGGCAGCATCAACAGAAAGGGGACTATGAAACCATTCTGACTTCACAATTATTGATGCCACTCATGCCCTGATTTGGATCAAGAGGAGGGCTGGGGTAGGAGCAAACTCCCCAACACTCTCTCATGACCAGAGAAATCTTTTCAGGGTTCAGGGTGCACATGGGGCCCTCAGGGAGCATCCTTGCTCCTTAGAAGCACAGATTTCCAAGACTAGGTTCAAGCCCTGGGTCTGCCAATTAGGAGCTGTATGAACTTGGGCAGGTTATTCAGAGTCACAGAGACTTAGGTAACTCATGTACCAAACGGAAATAATGGTAGCACCTAACCCAGAGGGTGGTCATAAGGACTAAATGAGTCAGTAAGTATAAAGCAGGTAGTATAGGGCCTGGGACACAGGAGACAGTAAAAGCTATGATTTTCATCTGTCCTTGTGGATAGGATCAGGACCATGTCCTTCAATGGGTAACAAGCACTATTTGAAGAAATGGAGCTTGAGAATAAAACTTCCATGAATATTACAGTGAGATCCCATAAGCCTGCTCATTCATTCAGCTTATGTTTATTCAGGACCTACTTAGTGCTGGTAACCCCAGCAGGTCAGGAAGGCAGACTAGTCTACCACGATGCTAAGGACACACTAGAAGAAACACCCATAAAACCCAAATGACAATTTTTGTGTCTTTTCTGCTAGTGACACAAAGATCTGAGGGTACATACTCATGAGATGTAATATCCTTGAGGAAACTGGATTCCTTGTAAAAAAAAAAACAAAAAACAAAAAACAAAAAAAAAACCTGCCCCCAAGTAATGGCCCCCTCAGCTCTGGCTTCTGTTTGAGACAGCTTGGAGCAGAGGCACAGGAAGGCTGAAGAAGGGCACAAGGCTTCCTTTGGGCCTGGCCCAAAAAGACATGCCCAAGCCCCAAAGGGCCAGGGCAAGTCTGTCAGTGAGAGTGGCTGTGGCAGCAACGCCCATGCACAGCAGAAAGGCAACCAGCAAGAAGAAGTGGAATCCCCACCTTTCCCATCCCAGGGCCCATTTCCGCAGCAGCTCACAGCCCCAGCAGGGGCCTGGCCACTGCCTTCCTTCCCCCTGCCCTTTACAAAACGGGAGACAGAAAAGGCAGCACAGCTCCCAGATTCATCTGCTCCCTGGTCCCAAGGATTGGAGCATCGGGTCCACCATCTCAAAGCCAAACCTTGTGCGTTTTTCTCTTGAACAAAGAGCATCTGTGACCGGCTGACTTAAATGTTACCGGTATAGGGGCCGGGAAAGAGTCTGCGTCACAGCCACGGTGCGAGCGGCTTTCTTCCTCTCTTCCTTTCCTTTCTTTTGTTCTGGGGGATTTTTGTGTGTGTGTGTGTAGTGCCTTTTTTAAAGGCAGCTGAAGAGGCTCTCCTTCAGAGAACAAGTCCTGGTTCGAGGGAGGGTTAAGTAAACAAATGATAACAACACCAATCAACCCTCTTTGCTTACAGCCCGTGGAGTCAATCTGCCTCCCGGCTGCGGAGCTACCAACCAGCAAAGGCAAACTAATTAGACACAGACAAACACTTAGGCAATCACACCTTGTGAATGTAAGCGTCTTCCTGTCATTTGGCAAGTCTCTCAGCTGCCTCGGAGCGTGAGACAACAAATCCCCTGCAAACAAGTTCCGCGCTCTCCCGTTAGTGAGACCTAACGGCTCACAATGGCTGGAGGTGAAAGGTGGCAGTCCCGTCAGGTAATGACATCTCTCCAACAGCCCATATTAAAACAGCGACACTTGTTTAGACTAGCCTATTTGCACCTACCTACAGAGGGCCTTTTTAATGTAATTATTAGCCTCTGCCGCCCTGCTTAGGATCTGAAAATATCGTTCATTTTCATCTTGCTTCAGCTACCGCTGCTACCTCCTATTCACTCAGTCACCTCGTCTTCCCACAACCAAGTGCAGAAACAGGCACGAGCTACCAGAGCTGAATTAACAAGAACATGCTGGCAGGTGAGCTAGGTGACAAAAAAGAAGAAGGGGGTGAGGGGGGACCAACCTAAGAGATTTGACAAGATATTCTAATCACTGCCTGTCTGTGGAAATCTCGAAAATATTTCAATGGCTTTTCTCAGAGAGACCAAAAGTTATTGCAATCATTGACCAAACTCGAAGACGTAGAAGCAAAGAGGTTGGGATGTAACATAATAGCGTCAGCCAATAAACAACTGTATGTTGCTTTTAAAAAAAAAAAAGAATGAAACTGGAATCTATTGACAGGCTGACTCCCGAGTTCTGATAACTGCTCCTCATAGCGCAGAATTTGGCCTTTGACATGGTAAGTAGCTGGAAGGGATGGTCCCACCTGACCTCTCTCTGTATTATACAAACAAATGCATCACCGTGTAAAAGTTTGGCTGATACATGATAGACCTGTAGGTCAAAGACCAGAATTTATAAGTCCCCCGAATGGTTTCCATCTCTGCTTCTAAGTATCCAGGTCATATTCGGGCAGAGCAGGAAGGCGTTTCATCAACCCACTATTAATTGTTAAATATCTGCCAATGCTTGGAGCTGTGCTCGCTTGAAAATTATGCAGTTGACTTTCTGTCGAGATGGGTTTCAGTCTTGCTCCTCAAACCTTATCAGCACTCTAGTTATACCATAGGTGATGGCCGTCACTTATGAGTGGCTATATACAGTGATGATTTTTTTTTTTAGAAGATGCTAGATTAGATGGATATTAAGGAGAGACTTGTGTCCAGAGCGATACACATCTTCCTGTTTTCTTCCTACATTTTCCCCTCTGTCTCTTCACGTCATCTTCTTCCCCACCCTACCCCCCAGTAGAACAGGTTGATTTTATAGAAGTCCGTTTCAGGAGAGTCATCAGGGTCACAGCAGCTCCAGATAGAACAATCTGGGATAAACCACCAGGGAAGGGGGAGGGGGGAAGACCACCTGGAAAGAGTGGCCAGCAAGGAGCCTTTATTCCCTCTTTGTCAATCTGTCACTTGTCCCAGGTGCTATGGGCAACTGGAACAAGAAGGAAAGTGGGAAATGGTCCTAGATTCAGTCTACTAAGGAAGAGAGGACTAATAACAGTTAATTAGTCCTCTTAATTAAGAGGATCCCATCCTTAACCTTCTGATCCCAAATGAGATGCCTAGCAGTGTGTTGACCACACTGTCAGCACAAGATTCAGAACTACCAGCAAGAGGTTGCTGTTCACAAATGAAAATGAGAGCAAAAATTCAAATTCAAAACAGCAAATGAGAAGAGGTTAGAGGGAAATGACACTGTTTCTTCCAGTAAAGGACAGAATTTTAACAAAAGCACTTAAGGAGGAAGATAAAAGAAATAAGTATTGCTTGTTTTGCTCTACTCTCTCTGGCCCTCTCTTCAAAGCAGGGGAACAGGAGACTTCTGTTCCAAGATGGTGGCACAAACTTGTGCCTGTGACGCCTACCCAGTCTTCATCTTTTGATCAAAATCCTCAAGGAGATTCTCAAAAGGACAAAAATTGGGAACAGCCCTGGAAGCCAAAGATGGCATGTAATCATAAATCATAGTCAACGGGAAGGTTCCACCAACTGCAAACATAAATGAGGATAGGTTAAAAACACACTCTTAGAATATACACACACCATCCTATGAATCCTAACAACATGGAGAAAAATGATAGAAAAAGTCTTTGATCCCAGTGTCAGCACCCACACCCCCCCAAGATGCAAAGTGTGCTAACCACAAGAGCAGGCAGTCACTCCTCAGATGCACTAGAACTGCCTTCTGAGCTTCCAGACCACGGCTGCCCCAGCACCTTCTACTTTAGCATGACCATTCAGAAGGCAGCCATGCAGGGGCTTCTGGGGGAAGTGGCAGTACCTTGCATCTTGGGATGTAGAGTTTCCTACAGAAAATGCATTATAGGGGTACCTGGGTGGCTCAGTGGGTTAAGCCTCTGCCTTGGCTCAGGTCATGGTCCCAGGGTCCTGGGATCCAGCCCTGCATCAGGCTCTCTGCTCAGCAGGGAGCCTGCTACCCCTCGCCCCGCCTGCCTCTCTACCTACTTGTGATCTTTTTCTCTCTGTCAAATAAATAAATAAAATCTTTTTTAAAAAATGCATTATAAGCAAGGGAGGACTCAGGAACAGCTATGGACCAAGCCATGCAGTTGGCCTCTGGAATTTACCATGTCACAGGAAACCTGCTACCCTCTCTTGATTTTCCAGCATAGTCAAAGACTGCACAGAGTTAAGTGGGGAGAGATTTTAAGGAATTTGAATAGTGTGTGTATGTGTGTGTGTTATATGGCCCTAGGAATGAGCACTCATGCTGACAGAATATACCCAAGTCACTTGGACTATGCATTGGAAAACTCATCATAGGGTCAGAGACCACAAGCCACTAGGACCCCACAGTTTTAAGAAAACTCAGATTGGAGGAAGAGATGTCCAGCTCTTGGGACTTCCAGGAAAAAATTCCCCAACATTCCTGGAATGAGCGGCCAAGGTTAGGGTCATGGGAGCAGCATAGACACAGGATATTCTAGAGGTTGAGAAAGCTTCAACCTCTTTTCATTTATTAATTATTTGGAGGAAGCCACCATCCTACTGTACTCAGGGGTTCAGGCTGCTGCCCTAGCTTCACCTGACCTTTGTAAGCATCACACAATCAAAAGAGGGCAACCTGGCCTCAGGGACCTTTCAGAGCAAGTTACAAGGACTTTGCGGGTCAGTTTCAGTCAGTTTTTGACTATATTATCTGATTCTGAATTTACAGCTCTAACTAGAGACACAGAGCATATGATGAGGGCAGAAAGGAAAATTATGTCTACTATATATTGCTTCAGAAAGCAGGGAAGCACAGTATCTTTTAGAAATATATATATATATAGGGCGCCTGGGTGGCTCAATGGGTTAAGCCTCTGCCTTCGGCTCAGGTCATGATCTCAGGGTTCTGGGATCGAGCCCTGCATCGGGCTCCCTGCTCAGCAGGGAGCCTGCTTCCTCCTCTCTCTCTCTGCCTGCCTCTCTATCTACTTGTGATCTCTCTCTGTCAAATAAATTTAAAAAAAAAAAAAAAAAAAATAGAAATTTATATATATATATACATATACATATGTATGTGTGTGTGTATATATATATATATATATATATATATAAAACATAATTTTTGATTTCCATCAAAAAGCCACCTAAAAATGTCAGTGCCTAAGTAGGGGTTGCAAATCCAACTGCCTTTGGGGCCCAGCATATGGCACAGCTGTGCGAATCAGGAGAGCCTGCCATCAGAGGGAGGAGTATGAGCCAGTGAAAGTTCTCCAGGGGCATCTACAGCCCATTTTGGCCCTTTGTCCTACCAGTTTCTGTCTCATGACTTAAAGAGTTAACCTCGACTGTCTCTAAATGCAGGTATTTGAAATAATACATTCCCAGAAGGCTCTGTGATGCTAAAATTAGGCTTAACTCTAATTATAAAAGATGTTCTAGGATCAGATGCCAGAGTACTCCTTGTATTTTTAACCTCTCCCTTCTGAATGAGAGCAGTAGGGAATACCAGTGGCAACTGTGTGACCCAACAGACAGTAGGATTTCGGCAGGAAAAGGTGGTCTCAACTGGGGAATGAGATGGAATCATGCGGTATCCAGGGCTCCATATGGCCCCTCCATCAGGGGTACCATTAGAGGACATCAAATGCATTACCTTCTCTCAAAGAGCTGGCTGAGGGCCTTCTCATTCCATCTGACCACCTGTCTCCCTTTCCTTCTCTGTCACAAAGACTCCTTCCTCTCTTCATACTGTACCAGGACTGGCAAGCTTGGCTCCTACCAGTTATAGCAGGGGGAGGACGGGAGATAACCGGGGACTATCAGCTTGATCAAGACCACCACCCCCACCCCCACCCCAGCCCTGGCTCTCTCTTAGACTGGAGACAAGTCAGCTTACTTGAGAAGAGAATCTGAGAGTCCCTGGTTCAGAGTCCAAAAGTCAGTAAGGAGTGTTCATTCTTTAATAAAGAGCCATGAGGCTGCACAAAGATGGGAGAAGCCAGGCCCATAAATGTGTGGGCAGGTCTCTGGATTCCCCAGGCTCTTTGGAACTGTTTGCAATGTAAGGCAGGGTGCCCTGCACTTGGTCCGTGTCCAGACTGAAATATTTTGTATCTGCTTGTGAACTTGTGTTTGGGAAACAGAAAAATCTTTTACTAAAACAGGGTAATTCCAGAAAAAAAGATGGAGTGTGGACAGAAAAAACAAACAAACAAACAAAAAAACCACAAAAACCCAAGAACATCCTTCCTCTAGCTCTGCCTAGAATCAGTGATGGTTTTTGGAACAGCTTTCTGCAACACTATCCTCAATGTCCAAACTGAAGACATCATGTTCTGCTCTTCTATCATGACCCCTCCCTCATTTCCACTCATTATTTTTCCCCAGTGGATCTCTCTGAATAAACCTGTCACTCCTTGAGCCTGCCTTCCCCCAATGGCACAGTGTGATACCAGCCTCCGTGCTCATGTGGACAGACAAGGCAGAGCTTGTCACCGTATTTGACACTCGGGGTTGTTGGTTCCCAGCTGGAGTTGAAGAATGGCACTACTTCATCTCTGAGATAGAGCAGTATACAGTGAAGGAAAACTCCAACCATGATTACCTTTATGCTTTTTTTAAAAATCTACTTCCTAGTAAACATGCTTAGCACAGTTCTAGGTCCAGAGAGTAAGCCCTCAACAAATGTAGCTGGTTGATTCATTGACCAAGCCTCTTCTCCCAGGCCAGGTCCAGAAAGACTCCCTATGGTTCTCCTTAAAGTCTTTGCTGCTGCCCACAAACACGCTGTGTCAGAAACCGCTGCCTTCAGGTGAAATCACACAGAGAAGAAGAAACACCTGCACAGCAAGGAGCCAACAACAGGCATGACTTGAACATGGCTTGAGGCATTCCAAAGCCCAATTTTGCTTTTATTCAGCAACTTCACTTTTTTAAAGATGAATCACTGATGTGGAAAGAGAACTCCAACCTTACTCTGAATTCACCTACACTCCCACTCCCAGCTGGGGGCGATGGGAGACCTCCCTAATTTGAGTTTCACATTCCATAGTTTGCAACTTCCATTGCCAGCTTTTGTCACTTAAGGGCTGTATTCAGGGATACTATGAATTCACCCTTCTTTTTCCAGACTCTTGTGGTCACTTAGGAATTGAGCTATTTGCCGTATTATATGGTGGTAATAGGGAAAATGGAAAAGATATGGTCAGGGTTGACAGCTTTGATTTTAGATGTTTACATTTTCTCTTCAGTTGGAATGCCCACTCTTGTCTGCCACACATATAGCATCTCATATTACTGACATCTTGATCAGTTTCCCTGACCCTTCTCAAACGCAGTCTCCTCCACAGTCTTGGTCCTGGCCACCAGAGGCAACTTCATCCTGCAACTGTGGTGTCCCTGCCTGGGACCTAATGTTAGCTCAACACATTCTTGACTGTGGGACCCTAGGCAGGTAATTTGAACTCCATGTGTCCCAATTCCTCATCTGTAAAATAGGGAGAATAAGGCAACCTATCTCAAAGGGCTGTGAGAATCCAGTAATCCAATTCACGAGAAATGCCTGGCACAGCACCTAGTGTGTATAAACACTTAACTAAAGCTAAGTGCTGTTACGGGCTGTCAGCTATGAACTCTAAAAGAACTTTTATATCTCCAGAATATCTTGCCTCACTTCCTTATATATATGGTATCTTGCTCATCTACCTCTTCTCACTGCCCTTACATGTTGATAGTGAGCTCTCATCTCCCCCAGCCAGTAGGGTTCTAGAAGAGCTCAGGGCAAGTTTTGAAGGTCCATCCTAGACTAAGATGCTTGGGAACAGAAACAACATCCTTCTCTCTCTGGTTCATATATGTGTCCAACAAATACATATTGAAATGAAGCACATGAGGTTTATGTAATGCCTAGCATATGCTAAACTCTGAGAATATACATGTTGACTTTGTTGACATAAGCTTATACCAAGAGGAAGAACCCAAGTATCTCCATATCAGCATGTAAAGTACATCTCTTTGCAAGCATCCACGTACAACTGAGACACAAGACGTAACACAAAGTCAAATTTTGCCTTCTGGTAACCTGACAAGGCTGAAAAACTGACAGCACACAAAAACTTTTCCCAACATACAGAGCTGTCACCAGCACTTCCCCACCTTCCCAGTGACATACAAATGCTACAGCAGATGCCAGAAGCATCAGCGACTGGATCAAGGACAGTGCCCTGCCCGTAGTTAGTAGTCACTATATTTATTCTCACTCTGATCTGCTGTCAGCTCATTCCTTTCAGATCTATGGCTATATTGTGAGCTAAGATTGCAAGTCTTCATCATTTGGCTCACAATATCTATTTTCAAAATGTGCTCTTGTGAATGCAAGGTAAATCTAATAGTTTTCTTTCTGTAATGTTCCTAGGCATTCTCTGCCATCAGCATAAATCTTTCCTCCATCCCTTTGAGCTTTATTAGAGTTTTCTCCCCAAGAACTCCTTTTGCCATCCCCCCTTCCTGATGCTCCCACTCTAGTACTTGGTCATTTTAAGCTGCTCTAGTCCTTCTCTAAAGAGACAAATTTGGGCTCCTCTTGTGAACATTCAAGAAGCCCTTTGGAATGTGATTCATAGATCTGCCAGGTCCTGGTAGGTGTCAGAAGACCCAGTCAGATGGTATTCTGAAGAAATGTGAGGAAAGACTATCCACAAAGTAGGGTCAGGGACTTCTCAGAGACTGAGAAGCCATTGCCACCATGTTGCTGGAGCCTGGAGATAGCTGGAGCCATAGAAGAGAAGCCAGCCCTCAGAGCTATTGTCTAGGAGGACATGGCTGTCCCAGGCAGGAAGGGCAAGGGCATGTTGCAGGCAAGAGGTCGGCTGCCTGGAGCCCGCTGAAGCAAAGAAAAGGACAAAGAATGAATCTTACAGGTGAGATGAGGAAGGGAAGCAGAGAACAACCAGCACAATGTATATGAAAGTTCATGTACCAAACCTGGAAATGACATTGCACACTGTCACCCTGCCCACCACATAAAACTCCATCCATGCAAAACTCTCTCCAAGGAGCTTCCGACTTGTTTGACTCTCCCCGGCCTTCACTGGTGTTACTAGAAAACAGAGGTCAGTTTAATTTCTAAAGAAGGAAAGTAACATCACCTTACCTGTGATTGTGATTCTCTTCGAGGCTCCCAAGATTTGTGGGACACCACTCTCTTCTGCTTGCAGAAACGCAGGAAAGGAGAACAATTTCTCTTTTCCAGCTAAGAATACCTGAAACAGAGACAGCCATCCATGAGGCATCCACAGACTGTACTTCTCTAAGTGGGAAATTGCATGTATGCCCATTCTAGATGGAATACAGTGGTCTCACCCTGGATGCTCACCAGCATCATCTTCAGAGCTGTTATCTCGTACCAAATCCTGGGACCTGCCCCAGAGACCTTTGATTCAGAGTCATTAATTTTAAATTATAGCTGTATGGGGGCACCTGGGTGGCTCAGTGGGTTAAAGCCTCTGCCTTCGGCTCGGGTCGTGATCCCAGGGTCCTGGGATTGAGCCCTGCATCGGGCTCTCTGCTGAGCGGGGAGCCTGCATCCCTTCCTCTCTCTGCCTGCCTCTGCCTACTTGTGATCTCTGTCAAATGAATAAATAAAATCTTTTAAATAAATAAATAAATAAATAAAATTATAGCTGTATGATTAGGAATCTCTAGATAGATCAAAGAGGTCTGGATAAAAATCTCTATCAATAAACTTTAACATGTTATGTTTTTTAGAGATCTCCCATGTTAGTCTCAAGACAATTTACTATTTAGAAGTACATATCCAAGGGAAATAGAAATTAACTTTCACATACTCTCATAAAAGTAATGAATTGAGGGGTGCCTTGGTGGCTCAGTGGGTTAAAACCTCTGCCTTCAGCTCAGGTCATGATCCTGGGGTCCTGGGATGGAGCCCCGCATCGGGCTCTCTGCTCAGCAGGGAGCCTGCTCCCTCCTCTCTCTCTGCCTGCCTCTCTGCCTACTTGTGATCTGTCAAATAAATAAATAAAATCTTTTTTTAAAAAAAGCAATGAATTGAATTAAAATTTTAAAAAATAAGGATTTTCACATGCAGAATTAAAATTAGTTTGTCATTTAAGGGGGGGGGGGTTGTGGCACTTCTGAAAAGTACAATGAGCAAACTAAGTATTGCCTATATAGTCTTCCAAACCCAGCTCAAATCCTTCCAAAGAACAGCCAGGATTCTGTATGTAAAAAGGCACAGAGTTTTTATTCCTTGGTATCTCCAGTAAGTAATCCTGCCATCCACTGAATTAGTAAAGTATTCTGCTCCCACCTCCTGGTTTTGTTTGTTTGTTTGCTTACTTGTTGGCTCATGTACTTCAGCACATTTCATCTTCTGGAGATTTTATACACACACACACACACACACACACACGTATATACACACATATATATGGAACATTTTGAGATCAGAGATTGTGTTTGTTCATTTTTATATCATTACCCACAGCACTAGTCCACTGTAGTCCATTGTAGATGCTCTCTATATGTCTGTTGAATTAATACATGACTTTAAAAACAAATATATTTCTTTTTTTAAAAATTTTTTTTGTTTACTAGCGAGAGCACAAGTGAGCAAGTGAGCGAGCAAGCAAGAGAGAGAGCACGCTCGTGAACAGGGAGAAGGCTAGAGGGAGAGGGAGAAGCAGGCTCCCCGCTGAGCAGGGTGTCTGTTGTGAGGCTCCATCCCAGAATCCCAGGACTATGACCTAAGCTGAAGGCAGGCGCTGAACCGAATGACCACCCAGGTACCCCACAAATGGGCAGGCGCTGAACCAATTGAGCCACTCAGGTACCCCACAAATGTATTTCTTTGTGGACAAAATGTACCTGGCACTAATGATGTTTTTCACTGACATATACCTCTTCCCATCATGCCCACCTATGGGGTCATTCTCAACTCTCCCACTCCAGGCACAAAGAAGAAAACCTAGATCTCAAATCCAAATATACTATGTTCCTTTTGAACACTAAAGGCACCCAGTGAGTTTCATATCCAAGACCTCAGAAAACATTCATTTTCAGACAAATGTTGACTTCTATCCAGTGGACTTTCTTGACTTTGGTATGATCTCTTGATTTTGTTATTAGTGAACCTCTCTACAGCTCTATCCTGATGAATAACTGGTATCTTTCATTTGTTTTTACCATAAGTCATTTTAAATGAAAGTTTAAAGCCACCTACACGACGAAAGACATCCTTTAAAAATAAATAATGACAGATAATGTTCGGAAGCCAGGAACTTTAGTAAAAGATGTGTCTGGAAATATCACCCTTGAAAATCATGCACATAATGGAAAAGGGCCGGAACTGATGAATTTTAATGCAACCAGGCAAAGACCCAAGGCCTGTCACACCAGCTGGTCATTCTTGCTTTAGCCATTAAAAGTGGCCTTTTTTGTGGCTAACAACAGAAATGTCGGTCAATCAGGCACAGCTGTAGGTCTGGGCTTGGAGCCCACTCTCAGCTTTGCCCCCTCCCTCTCCTTCCCCCAGGCTAGGCCGAAATGAAAGGGTTGGGATTGGCAGTAGGCACGGAGAAAGGGAAAACCGAGATGCTGAAATCCAGATGAAAGATTGATTGCTGCAGCATCTCAGGCCTTAGCCCATTAGGTAAAGTTTAACCCCTGCAAAGCAGGTCACCTGGCAAAAATGGATGGAAAATACAAACTTCAGGTTGAAAGACAGGGAGGAAGCAAGGGGAAATGCTCCGCTGCATATGGTGTTCCATTAATAGGTATCACACTCCATAATGGGAACATTTTTATACAAATGTGTTCTTTGGAATCCAGCCAAGAGCAGGGCACCCTAGTGAAATCACAATGCACAGCTAATGAGCTATTTTTGGTGAATTTGGCACCAGAGACTAATAGAACCAATTTGTCCCCAAAATGTTAAATCATTTAGCGCTTCTTTGGAGGTGCTAAGTGCATCTAGAACTTTTCGGGGCTGTCAATAAAAATTAGAGACCACTCAAAAGCCTTCAGTCTTGGCTTACAATCCTTTATCCTTGGATTAGAGGGCTGCCGGGCACCTGAGAAGACTCTGCACACAGCCTGCTAGCTGCGGGAAGCAAGTGGTTGGGCTGAGCCACGAATGTGCTCCCCTGACTAATGAGAGACTAAAGAGATAGTGAGCGTTCTTTACCAGCCATGCTGTCAACCCAGGGCTTGCTGTAATCAGGTGGACGTGGACGGGATCATCTCCTCCCCACGCTCCACTGCCCACTAATTGTTGTGTCACTGCCATTGCCCCAAGCCCATAATCTCCAGACTCTGCCTCCACCCTCACTTTACCATTTCCCCTTGTACTTTCCTCCATTCCCTCCACACCAGCCCTCAGCCCTTCACCCCTGAATTTCTGCAGCAGTCTGCCTGAATGCCCTTCCACCAGTCTCCCTCACTTCCAACCATGCTGCATATTGATGGACGATGAATCTTCATTAACTAACACTCTCAAAAAGTTACTCGCCTATTTGGAAACTTTCAATGGCTCCCCAGTACCCACCACATCAAATCTGAACTCAGCCATCTGACTGTCACAGCCTTTTATAAGATGACCCCATTCAACCAAGATAGCCTTATTTTCCATGAGCTGTCTTACCCTGCCTGGCTCAGGAGAATCATTAACCATTGTTGAATAAATAAATCCCTGCTACTGCTCACCCTGGAGCCCACTACAAAGAGTGAACAAGTTACATAGTGCTGCCAATGTGAGAGACAGTAAAACCCAAAAGTAAAGCCTACAATTTAAAGCATCTGCCCTTGTGAATTACATTTTAGAGGTTAAAAAATGCTACTTGTTTTCTTGGTCTATGACCAACTCACCCTATTCCCACGAAAAAGCCTCCCTCCCCGTGAATCCAAATTTGGGCAAATCCATCAAATTCTTTTATGCTGCAGTAACAAATAAGAGCAAGTTTAGTGAGATGGCTGCTGCCCAACATGCCCTCCACCCTCACCAGACTGGCCTGCATTCCATGAACACCTGCATCCATGCTGCCTCTGTGCCTTCACATCTGCTTTGCTCTTCTTGGCATGCTCCTCCTCTCCACCCATACATCCAAGTCCCATTCTGTAAGACTCTGTCCCAGCCCCACCTCTGCAAATTTGTCTGCCATAAAATCCCTTGTTCTCTAGGATTTTGTTCCTAAAAACAGTATTACAATATTCTTTATTGCTAAAGGTTAATATTCTCTCTAGTACTGATTGCTGATCAATTCATGGGAGTCATTTTTGCTTCTTCAAGAAGAGTCATAATTTAAACTCATTTCCACATAATGCTATGATCATCGTAGGTTCCAAATAAATAGCTTTTGATTGGTCAACCCGTTCATGCTTTAATCCTATCCCTATTGTGCCTAAAATAGTGGTGGGCTTATGGTAGGATATCAAAAACTCTAGTTAATCAAGAATTAGACACTTTCATGGAGAGTTGTTTTTTTTTTTAAGTCTACTCCAGATATCGAATTAGAACGTTCTCTAACACTAAAGCCACTGTGCTAGAGATAACTAACCATCTTCCCCCAAATTTGTGTGCCTCCTGCCATTATACAGAGCTGTCAT
Source organism: Taxidea taxus jeffersonii (assembly GCA_003697995.1). Lineage (NCBI taxonomy): Eukaryota > Metazoa > Chordata > Mammalia > Carnivora > Mustelidae > Taxidea > Taxidea taxus. The sequence continues at coordinate 410,446 of ML105770.1, read as the reverse complement.
TGAGAAGCAACTGCCCAGTCAGGCACAACACTTCCCAGCCTCTTTACATCTAAGTAAAGCCACATCACTAGTGTTCACCAATGGAACATAAGTCAAAATCATTTCTGGGCAAGAGTGGCCAAGAAGTGGATATGCTTTCTCTACCCTCTTTCCTCCCAGGTGCCACCTGGATGCAAATCTCTTGAGTGTTTAGAGGACAGTGGAGCCAGACGTTGGAAAGAACCAGATCCCTGAATCACCAACCACATGGAGGAAACGTCCTGCCAATTTCATTGGACTGTGTGACTTCAGGGGAAATATAGACTCTTACTGTGTTTATAGCTACTGCAAAACTGGGATTTGTTACAGCTAACTAATCCACTTACCTACCTCTGAATGACTGAAGGTGCCACTGAGGGAAGAGAGGTTAAAAATAAGAAGTAATTAACCTCTCATGTATTAATATATGATGAGTTATCAGGCTGAAGGCTAACTGGCTTCCAGAATGTGCCTCTGTACATTTAATAAGGAATCCAAGCATGTTCCACCGGTCCTAACAAAACTGTTTTTTGTAGGTTCCAATATGCTCAAACTGATGGTTATGACTATTCTCTGAAGTTGCCTGTATCTCCTATCTCCAGCCCAACCCACTTCCCTGAACTAAAGAACCGTGTATAGAATTGCTGCTAAATGTCTCCAGAGGGGTGTTCCACAGGCCCCTTAAACTTGGGATCTCTAACAGTGACCTCATCGCCCTGTTATATGCACCTCCTACTGTAGGTGTTATTCCTTCTGCTGAACCTCCTACTGAAGTTAGTGGCACCACAATCTATCCAAATGCTGCCTATTCCTCCCCTTCTCAATCTCTCTTATACCCCACCCCTATTGTCTTCTCTCACACTACTGCTGGCTTTAGGCTTTAGTTAGCTCTTACCTAAACTATAACCATCACCTCCTAATTGTTCTCTAACCCGGGGATACCTATCTTTTACAGGGCATTATGATCACCTGGGGGCCTTGTAAAAATAAATAAATAAAATAAAATTTAAAGAGCTGACCCATGAGATCCAGGCCACAGTTTCTGATTAATGGGACTGGGTGAAGCCTGGCAAGGTGATTCTGGAATGTGTGGTCCATAGGATATATTGTTATACCCTTTTTTCAGTCTACTATCTACACTGCCCCTGAAGTTATTTTTGTATCACACAAATCTGATTTTGCTCACTGACACAAACTCCTCAAAGGCTATATGGTAAAGCCCTTGTGAGTGGGTTCTGCCTACTCACCAGCCTTATTGCCCTCCCATCTCCACCTGACCATTGATTCTCTAGTAATTTTGTTCATCCACCTCCCTCTACCTTTGTATGTTCTTTTACCCTGCCTGAGAGCCCTCCCCAACATACTACCTGGATGACAACTACTCCTCTCTCAAGTCTCAGCTCCAACAGTAACTTCTCTGGACAATGGAATTGACTCCCAGAAACAAACATGGATCTTTCTTCTCCTTCTACACAGTCTGCCTACCTCTGCCATGGTAATAATGTGCCAGGATCATTGTGAGTACATCCATCTTCCTACTTCCTACGAGACTACAGACTTCTTCAGGGCAGGGACCAAATCTTTTTATCAGTGTATTCACAACACTCAAATGTTTGCTCAAAGAAGTAATAAATTATCATAGACCTAAATGTAAAAGCCAAACTATACTACAAAACTTTTAGAAGAACACATAGGAGAAAATCTTCATGACCTTGGATTGGACAGAGTCCTCCGATATAACAAAAGCATGATCCATAAAACAAGTTGGTAAATTGGTCTTCATCGAAATTATAAGCTTTGGGGTTCAAAAGATACTATTACGAAAATGAAGAGACAAGTCACGGATCAGGAGAAAATATTTGCAAATTACACTTCTGCTAGAACCCTTACCTAGAATATATAAAGAACTCATATACTCAATAATAGAAAGACAAAGAATCCAAGTTAAAATTTGGCAAAAGAGGAGCACCTGGATGGCTCAGTCAGGTAAGCGTCTGCCTTCAGCTCAGGTCATGATCCCCAGGTCCTCTCCCTCTCCCCCTGCTTGTGTGTGCTCTCTCCCTCTCTCTCTTTCAAATAAATAAAATCTTTTTAAAAATGGGCAAAAGAATGGACATTTCACTAAAGAAGATACATGAATGAACAATAAGCTCATGAAAAGACGTTGAACATCATTAGTCATTAGGAAAATGAAAATTAGAACTTCTATGAAATATCCTATCACTCTCACTGAAAACACTATAATAAGAAAAGACACATAATTAGAAGTGTTGGCACAGACACAGAGAAACTGGAATTCTCAAAACATTGCTGGTGAGAATGTAAAACAAAGCAGCTACTTTGGCAAACAGATTGGTAGTCTCCTAGAATTTAAAAATTTACTATATGATCCAACAATTTTATTCTTAAGTCTCTACCCAAAACAAAAATGTCACCCACACAAGAGAAATGAAAATATATGTCAATACAAAGACCTGTATGTGAATGTACACAGTATTATTCATAGTAGCTGGAAAGAAACCATCCTAGTGTCCATCAACTAGTGAGCAAATAAATCGAGTTGAATTGTGGTATTGGCTGTACAAATCCGTAAATTTACAAAACATCATTGAATTGTATACCTAAAATGGGTGAATTATATGATATGCAAATTGTACCTCAATAAATCTATTTTTAAGCAAGGAATAAGTGAGAGTTTTCTATTTGTAGAGATGTGATGGATACTAGTACAATGACAACATATATTTATGTACCTGCCATGTGCTGGGCAATGATCCAAGCACTTTATACATACTAACTACGTCTACACTAAATCCTCTCAAAAATTTGTACTGCTATTGGTAAGTGCTATTGTGATCAGTTTTTATTAATTATGTTAGTATTAATTATCATTATACTACCATCAGCTATTATTAGCAGGTAGGTACTATTATCATCCCTATCTTACAGATAAGAAAACTGAGGCAATTGTCCTGCATCACATGCCTAGGAAATGGTGGATCTGCAAAATACAGGGAGGGGAAGAAATTGTCAAATCTCTGCAATCGTTACATCAAAAAGATGCTCCCTTTTATTCAAATAATTATGGGAAATAAGCAATGTTTGGATTGTTAATTCTTTCCCCTCAATAACAAGAATAAAAAATTTAGTCTGAAATTATATAAAAGGCCCCTAAGTATCATTCAATTCTTTCTAGTCATTCTCACTGGGTAAAACAGACATTTGTTAAAATATTACTATGGAAGGCACAATTATACATCAAACCCATTATATGCTATCAAAAGCAAACTTCAGGGGTGGCTGACTGACTCAGTCAGTAAAGCAAGCAACTTCTGATCTTGGGGTTGTGAGTTCTAGCCCCATTTTGGGTGTAGAAATTACTTAAAAATCAAATCTTAAAAAAAAAAAAAAAAGCAAACTTTGTTCATCTTCATTCTATTGCAGTTTGTATACTCATGCTCTGAACACAGAAGGGAGTCAAAGTTTCCAAAACCTCAGTCAGCCTAAACCAAGCTCCTCCCTTCCCTTCCACAAAGACATCCTCCCACCTGTGAGGTATGCTCATATCTGCAACCATCTCTCCAAAGAGCCTCTGCATGGTCTTCTCATTTTCAAGCCCCCCCATGCACCCACCCCTGACCAGTGGCTTTGCCTGTGACCGTACAGAAAATGCTGAAAGCCCTCACTTCCACTCCTTATGAGTAATACCGATTGTACGTAAATAAAGAAATCCATTGGTAAAGTCTAGGCCCAACAGTGGGATAAGAAACACTCTGAAAATGAACAGAAAATAAGATTAAAGCCATAGGATACTACATTTTATTTAGCTAGCCCTAAACCAGGGTTTGTCTCGTGTTAGACTGCACATTATCCAATCACTGGGTTAGTCCACCACCCAAGTTAAGTCATATGAGTGACATATATGTAATTAAAGAGATATTCCTCACCCTAAAAAAAGAGTGAGATAGACTTAATTCTCCTCCGGGCTACCTGACCCAAATCCACAGCTGACTGAAATGTTTAAATTCTGACATTACTGAAGATAACTTGGGCTAAGCCAAAAGTAAGATTTCTTTCTGGCTTCCACCCTCTTTGGTCTCATTCTGTCCTCCAGATTGTAAGCATTAGCCCTTTTTAGCCACGGCAGAATAGATCTTTTTCATTTCTTCATTACAAATCTTAAGACAACTGCAGCAAACAAAGAATGGAATTTGACTTGCTGATGTTTAATTATTGATGCGGCCTTTTAAAAACATATTTGGTTCTCCGAAATGGTTCCTCAGAACTGTGCTCCATTTCTCATTGGCTCCTATTTTGTTTGTTCTTGGCCTCTGCGCTCCTTTTCGATTTTCCGCAGGTTCGCAAGTGCTGCATCGTCTGCTTTTGAAATGTGTCTTTAGGCGTGCTTTTGTTTGACAAGTAATGCCAAGGCTGAGCTGACAATCTGTTTGAAAATCTTTTTCCAGGTATCCAAGATCAGTGAGCCTGTTCAGTGTATACTGTGATTAGAATTCTTCTTCAGATATTTATATCAACATTTCAGTTTTAGGGAGAAATGCTTTTCTGAGCCTACCTGTCAAAGAGAAGCTTATGAAAGATAAGGAATGCTATCATTTATATATTCAAATGCAGAAATACGTTGTGGTTGTGGTAGCACTGACATCCTCCCCACCACAACTGAAAGAAAGGAGGCAGCTTACAAGCAGGAAGTCACTGCTCCTCACACAGGCTGGGACGGCCGCCTCCTTGGGAGCCCTCACCCTTGGCTATGGGATTTCAGGGCTTCACTTGGAAAGACTTAGGAGGTTTCCCTCATAGGAGTTCATTTCCTATATACTTTCCTTTCCAGGGTAGGAGGAATGGAGGCAACAGCGTGAGAAAATACAGCCACCGAAGTCAAGTTTGTCTCTATCAACGTGTATATTAGGACACCTGGTCAACCGGAGTTTATAGATATCTGCTTCGTCTGGGAGCTTCGGTCTTCAGCGCAGTTCAGCAAATATTCGTTTTTTCCCCAGACATATTTGAAAGTGGGACACATTTTACCTACAACCTCACAAAACCAGAACATATTATTTCAAAATAAAAGCTTACTTTAAGGGGTGCCTGGGGCGACACACGTGGTTGAGCATCAGATCTTGGTTTCAGCTCAGGTTCTGATCTCCTGGTAGTGGGATCAGGCCCCAGGTGGAGCTCAGAGCAGAGTCTGCTTGAGACTCCCTCATCCCCTACCCCTTCCCCACCACTCTTACTTTCTCTCTCTCTTAATATAAATGAGTAAGTCTTTAAAAAAGAGACTCTTACTTAAAAAAGCTACTCCTTTTTGGAAAACAAAGCTTAGCATGGTACAAGGAAGGGGTGGCACTTTGCCCACTGGCTATCTAGATGCCAACAGTCAGGCTTCCACTAATTTGCTATAAAACACCACCAATGGCAATATAACAAAAAATTAGAGTTGAGGGCCATATTGGCTTAGGAGATGAAATGATTCTTGAGTATTCTGGAATGCAGAAGTACCCGTGCAAAAAATTAATTTCAAATTTGGCTTACTGAGTGATTAAACCTATTGATTAAAAGTAGGCCTGCCTAAGAAATCTTTAACCTTTCCTGTTGTCAGGGACACGCAGTGGAACACCCCCCAGTTCCTTACCCATGCTCCACAACTTAGATACTTAACTAATTATCCCCAGTTATAAAAAATAGATTCTACTGGCCTACATTTGTCTGTTAAATTATATTCTATAAGCCAACCATCTCAGTGACAAATATTCATTAATTGCTTATGCAGCACTAGGCACAGCTCCAGATCCCAGATATATACCTGCAAACAGAGTTTCTGTCCAGTGAAGGTGGAAAGACAATTAGATTTACTGTCAACAAGGTCAAAAATAATAAAGGAACTTCAAGACTTCAACATGTAAATAGCAGCCATTTTAAATTCTCAGCAGAGTAAGATGGGAGAATAAACAGATAAAGTTTGAGATCTTATGTAGCTTTCTTTAAGAAAAAAAAATCCTAGACAATAATGCTTTAATTTTGTATAATCTGTCAGTTTTCCCAAAGGAACATTAACATAACTGTGTTCCCTTTTCGACAGAGTCTTCTATCAAGAAAAACAAGTTCAGATACCACCTGATTCTACCACCCAAAGGTATGAATACAAGATGCTTTTCAATTAAATAACACTGAGGACGGGTAAATCTTTGTTTTCAAGTTCTAACTTATGATGGTAATAGACATCAATCCCAGTTCCTAAATCCAACAGAGGACGGTAAGGGACCAGAAGCCGGGAGAGTTACAGAGCAGTTTATGTGACACGGAGATCTGAGACCCACAGCCTCACGCTGATGCCCATCCTGGAAGCACTGGTTCTATGCACTGCTGTTATACACACACTTAAAAGACAGACCGAGAAAAGATATGCTCATTGTGTGGTTAAGCGGCTCATTTTCACACTATACAAGTGCCCAGCACTGCTGCAAGTGGACGACTGTCCTGATATTCCCCTATGGACGCTGAAGAGCCATGGCAATAAAGGGGGTGTTTTCCTTTGTGACGAAGCATGGTAGTTTGGCCAGCTCAGGGCAGGTGTCTCAGAATCTTTCACAGGGAAGAGAGCTTTCCCCATGCCACATATCTGGAGTGTTGCTTTAAAAAAATGCCGCAAGGTCTCTGGGATGTGGCCCGAAAAAGTGTTAGAATCTGTACTAGTGAGGGGACACAGAAAAAAAAAATGTCACTTGAAGGTGGAGGAGTCTATCTGCAACCCATCTGTTTCATTTTGCGTTTCTGGAGCTTTAACTGGACACGTCATGCAGAATCTTATTTTTCTGTAGAAATTCCAGAGTTAGCGATGAATCCCCAAGATGAGAATACCTAATACACTTTGGTAGGTGTTACTATGCTCACAAATTCAAATGATAAAAACAAATAGGGCTTTGCAAAACTTGTAGAAAACCAACATACATGTTAATGCCCATGGTCTACCAGCTTAAGATCGAGGACCCCAGAGAGAAACACTTCAGAATTCCATAACTACACCTACTTCAGGGCTCATTTCAGGAATGAAGAGGAGATAATCATTTGTTTGGGATGCACAGGAGGTGAGCAGGGAATTTGAAAGGTGAGGGAAGGAATATTCTTATTGGGGATAAAATGGAAATTATTTACTCCAGCAATCCTCATTATCCTGTTGATTTCCATCCTGCTGACACTAAGAAGTTCTCTTATCTCCCACCCACCCCACCCCACCCCCGCTGACAATTCTCTATTCCCTTTGATTTCATGACAAAAATTTGCAAGTCTAAAAACTTGCATTTCACGGAAATATTAGTATTCAAGCTCCATGTGTTAGGAGGAAGAGGAAAGGCCCCCACTTCCAAACCCACAGCCAACCCTTTGGAATGAGAAGTTTGACAAGCCGAATTGCATGTCCAACTATCAACGCATTATCAACATTTTACCTATGTTGCTTTCATTGGCTTTTTTCTAGTGCAGTCATTCCATGCAAAATTCTAAATTCCTATCAAGATAGAATTAAGAACAGCATTTTTTTTTAAAGTGTACCTCATGTGCAGTAAAAATATAAAGTCCAATTAATTTTTTTTCGTAAGATGAGAAATACAGTTTACTTAAGGCCCATCATATGGAACAGATCTTTCCGAAAAGGAAGATATCTCTTAGACCAGAAATATTCTCAGGGCATGAAGAAGAAAATCCATTAGAGTTTAATTCTGCTAAAATAAGATCCCTTGTTGCCTTGTGCCTGAGGCAACTCATGCAAAGGGTGTAATTTGAAAACTTGATTAAGTAGGCTCTTCTACCATTCCTGAGTATAATACCCTGTTCAGTCATCTATAGCTCCCTAAAACCCTGCCTGATATCCAACTTCCAATTCATCAATACCATATCGTGCAGTCAACTTGGTCAGACTGGTTAGAATCCCAGCCCGGCAAATATATTAAGCACCAGATCATAAGTCTTAGCTTCTTTGTTGGTAACATGAGTAAAAAAACTGGCTTAAAAATTTATCTCACAAAGTTGTCCCAAAAAATGATTTATATAAAGCCCAACATAAAGTAGGTACTCCATCACCCTTTTCCTTCTTCCAAAAACATATCTCTACCCAGGATTTATTTTCCCCTAAATATTTTGGGAGAAAAACACAAAGGGGCAATCCTACAAATAAACAACCTATTATATACCATAATCACTCAACCAAAACCAAATACAAACACTTTTTTTTTTTTTAATCATTTTGCTTTACTAATTAGCCAAAGTGCCCTCCTTTCACTAATTTACCCCAAAGGGGCATTATGCTTGTCGATACAGGCCCCGGGTCTAAATCAACAAGCCAGCACTACTTCGATTGGTTTCTAATTTGTATAGTTTCAGAAAGAGCTAAAGAATTTCCCCCAAAGCTTCTCTTTCTTGTATGTCCTTGGAGAAAATTTTATGAACTTTTACTCTAAGGTGGAAGACTTTCTCCGATGTCTCATGAGCTACAGAAAAAGGAGGCTGTGTAACTAGGCTCTGCTTGTCCCCAAGCAGGCCTTTATTTAGGTAATCAGGACCAACAAGGCATCTATCACCATGGGGCCAGCTCCCTGGAAAACAGAGCTTCATCCCTCTGTCCCAGAAGCTATTCCGTCCTTTTCCAACCAGGAGATGAAGTCAAGACCAGGTTGTTCAGGGTGTCAGTAAGACTCTTCGAGGGCTCAATGACTGGTTCCAGTTCTGGCCATTCAGTACTCAGTCATTCTCTACAGTCAAACCACACTGACCACAAGCATCCCAGCATAAACCAAGTCACAAGACCTTCCTAGAAAAGGTACCTTTGTGGCTTAGTATAGAAGACTCAGAATCTGGCTGACTGGATATCTTCACCATTCAAGCCAGCTGGATAAGGGCTGGAGGCCTGAAGTGGGTGGGTATCTGTGGGAACACCAATGGACCAACATTTATGATGAAGCCCTAAGATCTTTTTGAAGCTCATCACCTACCAAAAGATAAGAGAAAATGGAATAAAACCACCTGTCACATATAGTTTGAGATGTTCAAACAGAAAACTAAAATGCTCTGTGTCACTTTTCTAGTGACAGAAAGAAAAAAAAAGAGCATGTTTTAGGTAGTTCTCATTCTACTAGCAAAACAATAAAACCTTTGGTCTGATTCCAACCACATTATTAAAGGACCATTGATCTAATATAAAAAAGCAGCTCTTCATCAATTTATCATTAATGATAGCATTATCACCTAATGTAAGGGAACTACTCTTTCCCGGGGATTCTGTTCATGGGCGGCCTGAGTCAGACAAGAGCATAGGAGCAGGTCAGCCATAGAAGGGAATGCAACATATGTGTTCTGTGTTCCCAGTGACGCATGTTGCACAATAACCATCTAAAACTGAGGAGTTTTTGGCATGTTCAAAAAAGAGGGAGGAAGCTGAGTTGAAGAAAATTTCAGCTTTCAAATGAGTGCCTTCTTGGATTTTTTTTTTTTAAGTAAGCCATGTTTATTGTCAACAAACATTCCCCAGTGGCTCTTGGCTTCTGCACAGTTTCTCACCCTCTCCTTGTGAGCATGCAGATCTGTAGTTTGGGACTGATGCCACCTGGAATAACAAGTAATGTAAATGAGTATATTTTTCAAAGACTAAGGCGCCAAACAGACACCCTGTGGGATTACTGTCCAACAATAACACCAAACCCTAGGAGCTATTTAAACCCCTTAATGGTATTAAATAATTTCATCCCTCCTCAAGAAATCTAAGCAGGTCTTGTTATTTTGCTATTGTATAGATAAGATACTGTATAGATAAGATATTATATAGATAAGAAAGATGAGGCACCAAGGCACCAGGCTCTTGGTCACAAAGATAATACACGGTGCAGCTAGGATGTGAACCCAGGAGCTCTGGCCTCAGAGTCTGTGCTCTTAAGAAGTGTACTATAATCCCTGCCAATCCAGCTAATAATAAAATAAGAGCATACAAATAAGTACTTGGAATAAGGACACAAATAAGGACTTGGAACTCAGATAGCCAATGAATACCCAATGCATTCACACTGGTGATGTTGGGTTCTTTAATTAGATTTAGGCATTGGAGTCAGACTAACTCAAGGTCAAATCCTAGGACCTATGTTAGTCAGTTAAACTTGAACAAGTTATTGGACTATCCCAAGCCTCACTTCCCCAATCTTTAAAATGGAGATGTAACAGGGCTTATCTCACAGAGTTTTGAGAATTAAGTATTAAGAATTAAGTCTGCATAAGCACAACTGCATGATTCTAGCAATGCAGTGGTCTATAAACTTTATGAATTATCATCATCATTATGTATTACACATGTGGCTTGCCACTGTAGGTGAGCATTTGAAAGGAATGTTCCTTCTTCACTCTATCCAGGCACCCTATTGCTTTCAAAGGCCCACACAGGGGGTTTTGAGATGGCTGGTGGGGATTAGGGGTATTGGATACAGCTAAGGATCACAGCAAAGCTAAGGGGCTCACAGGGACCAAACCCCTCAACCTTGGCTTCATTAGCAAGTTTCTCTAGCTGAGCTAACCCAGCCCATGCCAGTCAAGCATTCCCTTGCAAATATAAATCATTACCCAATAAACCACAGACATTCAAGACTGTCCATGGCAGATAAAGCTGTGGGTCAGAGTAGCCAATCCCTGAGGCTTCGAGGAAAGGGAGGAAAAGCAACAGCATTAATTATATAAACAGTTCCTTGGAAAATGCTTTAAGCAAGTATTTTAGATTCCCCTTTAATTAGGATAAATAATTACTGTGTTTTCATTTTTCAATGAGCTCTCAAACTCTCCCATGCCCCATCTTCAAATACCAAGTAGAAACACATAAAGATCAGGGGAATAAACTAACTGTGTACAATTTTAAAGCCACTTTATCTGTCTGGATCTCAGCTTCACCGTCTGTACAATGAGGAAATTGAACGAGGTAAGTCTCCAAGGCCCCTTCCAGTAGATTTTCCACAACTCCATGCAGTGCTTTGGAGCTGACATAATGACTATACCACTTTTCTCACCTCGTGTTCTTTTCTAGAGAGTGGCATAACATTTGAAGATATTAACTGCATTTGTTTATGGAGCTTCAAGAACTGTTTTACAAATGTGAACATCAAGCCATCCAGCATTCCCATAAGCGTGCTGTGAAATAAGGAAACCCACAATAGCAGGCCTAAGAAATGTCCGGAGATGAGCTCAAATGAGGAATAAAAGAACTGAATATGTTTTTGGAAAATGACAGAGTTATCTCTTTTAATTAGATTTATTCTGTATTTCCAGAACTGGAATTTGGAATTAGCATTGCAGCGAGAGAGATAGTAAATAACATTTTTAAGAAATAGCTCTCTACCCAAGATAATGGTTCAAATCAGAAAAGAATTTTGTATATAGCTCTGAGCATCACTGAGACCTATGTGAAGACTTCCCATCAAGACACTTAGAGGACATTCCTCAACTGGCACAGTAAGTGGAGAAATGTATGCTGAGCTCACCTTACCTCTGAGTCTGTCTTGACTCCCCACTGACTCTCATAGGGCATGCAGATGGGAGGTTTTAATATTTCTTTGTGGGTGTCACCCTCATCAAACCAAGAAGGTCTCATTATTGTCTGTATTTGTCTATCACAGCTCCAAGCACGTAGTAGATTCTTAATAAATACTGAATAATAATTTTTTAAAAGATTTTATTTATTTATTTGACAGATCACAAGTAGGCAGAGAAGCAGGCAGAGAGAAAGGAAGGGGAGCAGGCTCCTTGCTGAGCAGAGAGCTCAATGCAGGGCTCCATCCCAGGACCCTGGGATCATGACCCCAGCGGAAGGCAGAGGCTTTAACCCACTGAGCCATCCAGGAGCCTCGAATAATAACTTTTTAAATGACTAAAAGAGTTGACAAAATCTGTCCTTGCCCTCAAAGAGGCTTGCAATCTAGCCAGAGAGTCTAAATTAACACAGCCGAACCAAATTTTATGTAGTTAAATAAATATCTTGCACAGAGTCAGGACTTAGTAAATGTTTAGGAAACAAGTTCATTTGACAGCAGTTGAGCAGGAGTTTATCACTGAATGAAGAGAAGCTGCTGAGGCTGGCCTGGAACACTGACCAAAGTCTGCCCCCCTCCCCAACCTGATTGTACTTTCTTTGGAAACGCCAGCCGATTCTCAGAATCCCCTAATCTTGCACTCCCACTCCTATACTTTGGCTCAAAATTTTTCTCTCACCTAGACCACCCTCCCTTTTCTAAGGCACCAAGATCTTTCACTCCCCAGAATTCTCTATCATTATCATCATTTAATAGTACATCTCTCACCCATTTGTTAAGCAGTCACTGATCCTTCAGTATGTGTGGGCTGAAATAAACTTTAGGATACAAATGGAGGAGATATATTTTCTGCACTCAGAGTTTTAAAATTCCCTGGAAGCCAAGCAGTGTCTAATACAGTTAACAATTTTAATGCATATGTCATGAAGCAAACACTGAGGACAGATGAGGACACCTAAAAGTCTATAGGTTTTGACAGATGGTGAAGAAGATCAGGCAGAGAAAGTTTCCTGGAAAAGGTGTCACCAGAGCAGTCTTGAAGAAATGCTAGAATTGAGCCATGGTGGAGAGAGGAAAGATCCTTTCCAGCACAGTAGCATGCAAAAGGCTACAGGAAGTGAAGGCGCAGTGAGTGGAGTATGGCTGGTGTGTAGAGAAGAGGTAAGAGGTGGGCATGGGGAAAGAACATGAGCTAAATAAGGAAGAACAGGTTGTGTTGAAAAGCCCATTTTTGGGGGAGTGTCTGGGTGGCTTCATGGGTTAAGCCTCTGCCTTTGGTTCAGGTCATGATCACACGGTCCTTGGATCAAGCCCTGCATTGAGCTCTCTGCTCAGCAGGAAACCTTCTCCCCCTCCCCCGCCTTCTCCCCAAACCCCCACCCCCTGCCTCTCTGCCTACTTGTGATTTCTCTGTCAAATAAATAAATAAAACCTTTAAAAAAAAGAAAAAAAGCCCATCTTTTATCCTCACACTAAGGGGGAATTTTTAAAGGACTGTAAAGAAGGATATTACCTCATCAGAGTTGCCTTTTAATTCAGGCAAGTGTAGATTGAAAGGTTAGACCCTAGACTTAGAGGCATGTTAGGAAGCAACTGTAGGGAACCACATATGAAGTGAACTAAGGCAGTCTCAGTGGGGAAGAAGGGAAGGAACAGGCAATCCTGAGCAGGTTCATTCAGTGGGGTTGAGTAAGTTATATTAGAAAGGAGGTGATCAGGAAGCCAAGGATACCTTCCAGGATTCTGCCTAGAACAGCTGAGTCAACAGTGATGGCATTACTGAGATAAACACAGAACAAGGAGTAGGTTCAGTGCCAGGAGGCCGGGGGGGGGGGGGGGGGGGGGTCGAATTTCACTTTAGGCCTGATGAGCTTGAGATGGACAAGTAAGACACAGTTGGATGCACAAGTCAAAAATTCCTAAGTAAGAACTGAGGTGGAGATGTGAACAGGGGAGTCAGGAACATACAAGTGGTGAAAATCATGAGATCTCATGGAGATTGAGTGAGGAGGAACAAAGCCCACTGTCACCCTGGGCACTCAGCCTGCTTCCAAAAAGCAGAAGAAACGAAAAGAAAGCTGGGACCACCCTTATCCCAAGTCATCGCTTCGACCCTCCAGGAAAGGAATGGATTTTTAGGCATGCTAGTAGGTCAGCAGTGTGTCTATTAGTGATTATTTCTCAATTTAAGTGCTACCTTTTTCATCTGCAATTGCAGAAACCTTGAAAACTGATCTTTGCTGACATTCAGTGACCATCACCAGCCCTCGTTTTATTGTGCCCTTCCTCCTCATCTGTTCTCCACTGTGTCTGAGGGAGGTAGAGCATCTGACTTTAAGTTCTAGAGCTTGTTTTTTAACTGATAAAGGCCCCACTTTTCTTTTCCCTGAAGGATGTTTCCAGCTGAATCACTTTATCTTGTTGTTTCAATTTCAAAATAAAAGGAAAGAAACTGAAAAAGAAAAAAAAAAAAGGAATGCCCCCCCCTAGACCTGTAAGTGCTTGAAGTCTTGAAGAAATGCTGCAAGGGTTATCCACTTTTCAACATGTCTATCCATCTGGTCACCCTAAAGCAATTTTAAGCTCCCTGAGAGCAAAGAGCCAGCTTCTATTTGTAGTGGGTCCTACAGAGCAACTAGTGGCAGGATGCCCTATGAGAGAGGCTGCCTTGTAATTATTTACAGAATCAGAGGTTGTTTATACAATTAGGCTCATACATATGCACACTTCTGTAGCTCTTGGAGTATTCCATACTATTTAGCACAATTGCTGTGTCCTGTTCTTTGGTTATCTCATAGATGCTACCCTTGGAACTGCAGTTAGACGGTAAACTTCTGAAAGACAGGAATATTGGTATATATTTTATCTTGTATTGCTTGCTAGTCAGAAGTAGTGCTCAATAAAGGTGTGTTGATGCACATATTTTGTTTCATTTAGAATGAACTTACCCTCCTACATTATACTTTCTGAAAGATATAACAGAATGTGTATCTCAGATTAGCAGGACTCAGTTAGTTTGAGCTAGTCTTAAGCACACCTTAAACAGTAGATGTCCCTGTATGTTGCCTAATCAAGTAATTCATTCAGGAGAGTTCCTACTGAATTGGACTGCAGCAGGCTGCGCATGGAGTTTCACCACGACCTTCAACTGAAGATACACATTTCATACACAGATCTGTAAGCATCATCAGTAATGTAGACTTCTTGTGAATTAAATCATCAATGGCTTTCATTGTAAGGCAGGAAATTGCACTCACAGCAGAGAACATATGGAAAGAAGGAATGAGGAAGAGAGAAGGAAGGAGACAGAAGAGAATAAGAATATATTCCAGAAGATAAACAAAGAAAAAGGTTTTGCTCATCACAAGCAATCTGTGGCAACAGACTCAAGTTTAGACCAGGAGGGCCCTGCATGGCCTCCACATGGCCTCACAAAGATCCTTGCCATTCAGAAAGAATGGCAGTAAGCCTTCCCAGAGGGAAGTATTACAACAGAATACCCAGGTTTCTCTAACTAGTCCCACTTTGACTCCAGGCTTCAGAATGGATGTCATATCTTGATATTCATGAAGTCATTGATTGGCTTGTCAAATTGTCTAATATGGATGGCTGTATATTTCCCCTTTCTAAGAGTCCATAGAGATCACACTGAAGAGGGGTATTAGTCAAGAGATCCTAACCTGGAGATGTGAGCAAGCAGCCTCTAAAAGCATGCTCAGGAAAAACAAGTCACATGTCTAGGAAGGCCAAGAGGAGCTGGGCTGCTGTGAGCCCATGAGTGCAGAAACCCACGGCCGATCATGCCCTGGGCACTGGAAAACCACAGGGTTATATGCTTACGGATGAGAAAGAAGAAAATAGTCCCTAATTCCTTCCCTTCTTTCTTTTAGCATTTAGAGAGGCAAGCATGCTGAGAAATTATGGTGACCCTCCTAGGTCGTACAGTGGAACATTTGAAAATCTCACTTAGGTAAACAGTGTAGAGTACGCTGAGTTTTAGTGTATGTGCACCAGTAGAGTGCTCTTTAAAATACTGGAGTAATTCTGCCCAAGTTACTAAATTGCTGTTGTCCCAAGCCTCTTAGTGACCCTTAGCTGTCCTAGCCTTTCTTCCCGGGACAGTCTCCATCTCTCCACTAAGGGGTTAAGGTAGGTAAGGAATGGGGAAGGAGCATAATATCTTTTTGTAACTAAGACAGTAGAAATGAGTCTAAATATGTTAGCAATCACAAAAGTAAATGGATGACATTTGTTATTACCTATAAAAAAGTTGGAAACTCTCAGGTATTTGGAGTTTGAAAGCTAAACAAATTCCAGCTATTATATGGTATTTATAAGAGACACAGATGAAACATAAGGACATAAAAAATTGAAAGTTAAAATAGTAAAAATATACTGAGAAAATATTACCTAAAATAAGCCTGTTGTAAAAATATTAGACACTAAATGGAATTAAAAGCAAAACACAGTAATGGAAAAACCCTATAAAGGCCATTGGAGGTACAGGTAGACAATCCTTCTGGGGCAGATGAGTGGGTCTTATTTATAAGGGTATGGAGCAGGTCCAGGGTAAGAGGCATGTAGTGATGATCAGGACCAGTCAGCCAGGACTGATAATGAACAAAAGTTCTGGCTAATAGAACTTATGCTAAGGCCTAAGCCTACTGGGTCAATGTGTTAGCCTACGTGCTTCATACAACAAAGTTACAGTCATCTGATGGTAAAGTGACATGGTGCCCTCAACTAGTACAGACCCTAATCTCTACAAAGATAGTTTTTATTTATGATAAAAAGGAAAATCCTGCCAGGAACATATTACAACCATGAACTTAAATGTGCCTTATGCAAAACAAAGAAAGATTTATCCAAAGAATACCATCTTGTCACATGTTACAACATGTATGAATCTTGAGGACATTAAGTGAAATAAGTAGGACACAGAAGGACAACTACTGTATAATTCCACTTATATGTGGTATCTTGAATAGTCAAGCTCAGACAGAAATCAGAGGAGTGGTTCCCAGGGCTAGGGGGGAGGCAAGGATGAGAATTTATTGTTAAATGGTTACAACTTGGAATGACAAACAGTTACTGAAATTAGACAGTGGTGATCATTGCAAAACAATGTGAAAGTATTTAATGCGACTAAATTGTACACTTAAAATGGTTAAAATGGTAAAATTTATATTATGTATGTTTATCATAATAAAAAAAGAGAAATACTTAAGAGAAACATCCTATCACAAAGGGAAATTTATAAATCCATTATTATATTGGAGGTCTTAATATGCCTCTCTCAAAAAATATACATCAAGGAGTGCCTGGGTGGTTCAGTCAGTTAAGTGTCCAACTCTTGATTTCGACTCAGGTCATGATCTCAGGGTCATAAGATCAAGCCCAATGTCAGGCTCCACACTGAGCATAGAGCCTGCTTGGAATTCCTCTCTCTCCCTCTCCCTCTGCCCCTCCCTACCCCCACCCATATGCACTCTTTCTCTCAAAAAAAAAAAAAATTATATGTAGCAAAAAGAAAACCCACAGAAAAATTGAACAACTAATAAGCTTATTCCAATAGACAGAATCTCATAATCAGCAAAGAGGCTACTTAATGGAGCAGTTATGAAAACTGAGCTAATCTTCATGAACAATCTATGAGGCAGTCACTATTATGTTCTCATTTTACAAGAGGTACGGAGGCTAAGTTGCTTGTACACAATCACACAACCAAGCTCTAAGTAGAACTAGGATATGAATCCAGATGTTCTGATTCCAGAATCCAACTTATAACCATAATGTTGAGTAATAGAGGCAAGAACAAAGAGTTATTAAAAATAGAAAACTGAGAAACAGTAGAGGTGTTCAACAAATCAAAAGCTGATTCTCTGAGAAGACAAAATTACAAACTGCTTATGAGATCAATCCAAAAATTGAAAAATGAAGAAGACATATCCATCATGATAGAAATAAGGAAGACATAGTACAGATATAGTAGAGATTCTAAAATACATGAGAATGTACTTTATGCCAAAAAAAATTTAAAACATAGATGAAATATACAATTTTCTGAAAAGAATTAAATTCCTAAAACTGACTCAAAAGGCTGAAAACTAATAAACCATTGGAATTAAAAACATGGACTCAGTAGTCAACTTCTACCACTGGTTTTATAGTTAACATTCTCCAAAGTCCTCAGAAATTATTGTCCCCATCTTATACAATTATTTCATAGAATAGAAAAAGAGGATGAGATTCATTAAGAAGACCCAAAGTGAACTTAAATGCAAACAGTGGGATGGGTGCTCTATTACTCTTTATACTTTTCTGTATTGTTTAAATATTTCATATTAAAAAAGAGGATATGGGCTTAGGTCATTCAACAGGCATGTGGCATATCTTTGATTCAAAATTTAATCATTATTTCTGAATCAATAACTCCTAAATACTTTTTTTTTCAGTTTCTATTTCCTAGGGGATGGGTTCCAATATATCAGACCTACTTGTGTCTCAACAACTGTCAGCTTGGAAGTAACTTTCTCCCACAGACACGCTTTCTCTCAAAGAGCAGCATAGGGATTCTCCTCTGGACAGTCTCTGAATCTGTAACTGAGGGAATATGCCACCATTTGAGCTTCCAAGAAAAATTTAAACAATTCCTAACTTGAGAACCTTTATGAGGCTCTGACATTCTTCAGACATTAGTCCTGCTTCTTCTATCAGGAATTATATTTAGAAATAAATCACCCAAATTCTTTCCCTGTGGGTGCATTCATGTTAAATTTCTTTTTTTTTTCATTGTGTTATATTAGTCACCATACAATACATCATTAGTTTTTGATGTAGTGTTCCAAGATTCATCGTTTATGTATAACACACAGTGCTCCATGCAATACATGCCCATGTTAATTTCTTAACCCAGAGAAGAAACCATCTTGGGGAAGAAGTGACCCATGTAATCCTCTGTTGTCTTCAACAAGACATGGACTTGGAAAGACCATGATTAGACAGTAATTTGAGCATGAGTTCAAAGAGGAAGAGTGAAAACCTTCTCACACTGCGTTCCCCAAGTCTACTAGAAGAATCTACAAAGGTCACAACACAAGTTTTCCATTTCTTCACTGATCTGAGAGAAAAATACATTCCAGGAAATACATCAGGAAGTTAACAAAAGTAAAGTTTAGATGTGGTGAGTAATATTAGAAAGACAGTCTTAATTAGAATCAGGCGATAGGGAAGAGAATTAAACATTAAAGTTCAGCATAAAAATATAATTTGTGAGTTCCAGTAGAATGGCTTACATACTATCTATGGTTCAGGTGAGGTCATTTTAAGGGCTGGAAACTCTCTCATGGAGAGACTTTATGAATCTGGAAATGAGTACTTTCTATTGTCACTCAGACTTCCATTCCTAATCCTGGTAATAAATCATTGCACGATATCCCTCAGTGAGGTTCCCCAATTCAAATGATGCTGAAGAATGTTAATCAGTTTTCTCTACTAAGAACACTCAAAGGGCAAGGGAAATAATTTAAAATTTACCAGAATTTTTATTTAGAATTAACTTTTAAAAGGAAATATATGATTAGTTTTGGGAAGTAGACACTTCTTTGTAGAATAAAGTCACTTAATTTTTTTTTTTATGTGGAAGGACACTGCTGCTTCAGGGGCCACTTAATTACCCTTTTCTAGACACATCAGTCCTGTAGGTGATGTTAGCTACTTTGACTATAAGTGCATGTTTAAGGTCACACTGATCTGTAGTATGCCAGATCATTTTACAATATATAAAATAAGTTACCCTGTAATGTTACTCTTGATCCCCTAAGATAAGCAGTAACTGTACATTTTTTTCATATTAATTTCTGTTAATTTTTACTGTACTTCTAATAAAATGAACTGTCTTTATGATGACTGATCATTTTTTCTTAACCTGAGCATCTTTAATTGCCTGTATTTTCTTCATTGTATTCTACCATACTTTCCCACTAATGATAACCAGCAACTTTGTACCAGAATTTCCTTGAAGTTTGTTGATTTTTTTGTTATTTTGCTAGAGTGTATTGTTATGCTTCTTTCAATATTTACATGTCAGCTATGCTTATCCAACATTAAAACACTGGAGATATTCTATTTGTTACTTTATCCTTCAACAAATATTTGTTTCATGTCTGTCCACTGTGTGATAGGTTCTGGAAATGCAAAACCTAAATAAGACTCTTGAAGCATTCCATCTCTCGCTTCCTCCTCCCTTTCTTTACCTGGCTAGTTCTCCCTTCTAGTTGAATGTTGCAGAGAGGTAGGGTGATGATTGAAAACAGAAAATCAGAGTTGGCATCAAAGAGGTCACTGGGGACCTTTAACAAAAGCATTTTCAATGGGGGGGGTGGTGGCAGACTCTAGACAACAGGTGACACCAGGAAGGAATCTGCACCAATGAGGAAAGTCTCTTCATTTCTGAAGACAACAAAAAGAAAGGAGTAGATACAGCAGCAACATGGAGGGAAGAGATCACTAAATGAAAAATGATGTCTGGGATCTAGGAGAAATTCAAGTATGTTTATAAACTTAAAAGCAAAGAGCCAACTAGTTTGAGAGAAATTGAAGATACAGGAAAGAAAAGATAATTATGTACAAGACTCCAGGATCATTTGTAGTATTTTATGGGCAGAGATTTTTGTATTGGGAAAGAGAAAGTAATAGAACAAGAATTAGAATCTAAAAGTAAAGAAGGAAGGGAGGAAGAATAAGTGAAATGCCTCTTATTTCCATTAAGAAAAAATGGAGTAGAATCATGCTTTAGGAGGCAGATAAGCAGAGGCAAACAGTTCAAGAAGAATGGCGAAGGTCTGGAACACTTTCTCTAAGGTTGGTGTGTTCCCTTTTAGCCTCTCAGATCCATTCTCCATACTTCTCCACCCCGTTCTGTGCTCTGAGACGCTGGCAACTATGGATTGCACCAGCCAGTTTCCTAACCCTCTTGCTTTTGACTGGTTTCAACCACTGGAAGAAAGGAGAGTTTGAGATACTTATTCCCTGCACCTGGTGTCTTTCCACCTGGCCATGAGCTGCCAGTAGCCAGCAGCTGTGAGGCCCATAGAGCCACAGTCTTAGTGGGTGGTAGTGTTCTCTCTCTGTTGTTAACCCCAGGGTACTTTCCCATCCTTTGGTGTTTTCCTATAACATTGGGCAGACAATCTTCTCATTAAATTCTCCTAAAATTGAAGTGTGACATTTGTGTCCTTTCTGGGATCCCGATAGGAACAAAGAAGAAACTGAGTAGAGTGAAATAAAAGGATCGCCTTAGGCACAGGTGAAGCTAGAAACTCTAAGTCTGTCATGCTTACTTGCCCTGCTTAACCTTGCTGCTCACGAGAAGCAGATGAAGAGGATGGTGGGACAATGAAGTTTCATTGGAAAATGTAAATGTGGCAAAAAAAGAGAGGGATTCAAGGGGCTGGTGAGTGTGTCATTTCAATAACTGCCTTAGACCTATGAGCTGTGCTTTCCATGTGCATTTTGAGATTAAGCAAAGCCCTTTTTTTTTCTATTGGTTTAAGTCTCTAGAACTGAATTATGATCTCCCTTGATTTTACCTGTACATTCATAAATTTCCAGAAGATAGGAATGTGCGCGCGCACACACACACACACTTTAGGTCGCTTCAGATCTGAAAGTGTTATTGGAATGTTATGGACTGAACTGTGTCCCCCAAAATTCATATGCTGAAGCCTAACTGCCAACATGATTATGTTTGGAGACAGGGCCTTTATTTAAAGAATTAAGATTAATTAAAGCCATAACAGTGGGACCCAGTCCAGTAGGACTGGTGTCCTTAAAAGCATTCACATACAAAGGCCATGTGAGGACACAGCAAGAAGGTGGCTGTCTACAAACCAAGGAGAGAGGCCTCACCAGAAACCAACTCTGCTGACACCTTGACTTCTAGCCTCCCGAACAGTGAAAAAATTTATGTTTAGGTCTGCCAGTCTGTGGAAACCTGTTGTGGCAGCCGAAGCAAACTAATACAAACCAATCCACCTAAGCCTTTTAACATAGAAGGGGAACCACACTTCTTTGGCCATGTAATTCAACCATGCCTAATACTGCATTCTGCCTACACGTTCTGGCCCCTCTCCTCCTCCTTACTGAATATGATTTACTCTTCAAGGCCCAACTCCAGTGTCATCTCTTCTGAGAAATCCCCGCTGGCCTGTCTTACCCTCTCTGAAGGAAGCCACTCCTTAGAGATAAGGTCTATCTGGTCTTAGATGATGCCTGTCTTCATTATTCTCTCTCCTGGTGCCAAAGTCTTACAATTTTATGAACTCACCCCTGCTCTCAGCAATGTTGTGTACAGAGAAAGCACTTACTAAGTGTTTGTGGGTTGACTAATTACTTGTCCTTGATAATGAGACGAAAGCTACTCAGTTTCCTGAGTTTCTATACTTAGGACACATCCTGAGAACAGCCAAGAAGGCAGAGCAAACAGACTGTCACAGCCCTGTGTAGAGGCATTGATGTGACTTCGAAACCTTCACGGTATCTATGCCCCCCCCCATGTTCAACTGAGACCACCCATGCCTGGCTGGCGAGGTGACAATGCTGTTTCCTTTCACCACAGCGAGTATTACTCAAGCTGCTTAAGAGCAATAATCAGTTTGTTCTCATTCCCGAGGCTGAGTGGGTTTGGAGTAACTCGTGCGAATCAGACCAATGAATCCTTAAGCCCCTTGCTATTCTGTCATTTTAGACATTGCCTTAAACCAACAAAACCCCAGCAAGGTATGGCCTGCTCTGAAAATAGGTCTCAGTAGTAGCTTTCATACCTTGATAGCAACAGTGGCTTCCCCCAGATGAACCTACCTCATTTAGCAGGCTTTTGTGGCAAATGCTATTAAAGCAATTCCCTTTGAACCTTGCATTTTACTTTTAAAGCCACTGGTGGAGTTAACTCTCCCTTTTTCCTGAAGACTGTATCACCTTTAAAACAAGCTCATCATCCGCTAATCCATTTCCAAACCCAGTTCTGGAAGCTGGGTTAAGCACAGTATAACAGAGCGAGACTGTGGCTTGATGGAGCAAGAGTTCCTTCTTTATCCTAATTGGCAGAGTCCTCAAGAGGGAAGGCAGAGCACCTGGTTCTAACTCCAATTTGTCTTCCTTCATGAATAATTCATGCTGCCTTTATGCAACCAGCCACTACAACAGTAGGGGATGGTCCCTCCCTGAGAATCACTGGCTGAAGCCTGGTTGGAACAAACGGTCCCTGCCCAGCCAGCAGGAAGCTTTGGCTTTGGCAAATGTGAGAGTTCTTGCTCAAGGTCAGGTTGATGGCCACTGAATGTTAAGTTACAGTATTGTCAATTTGGTATTAGTGATTTCCAATTTGGTTTATTTAACTAAGGCTGACCCACCTCACCTTTTAACCTTTAAAGGAATGCAGGCTGCTTCCTGGCAATTGAATATGCTGGTGAACACATGGTAAGAATATGTGTATTTGAAGGTTTTATAGGCCTGCATATATCTGAAAATGGAATAGTAACTCAGTGATTTTGTGTAAAGAGAGGGAGAGGGGAAAAGAGCTAGGGAGGGAAGGTGGGAGGAAAAAGAAAGCAAGAAATCTGATCACATCACTCCTCTGCTTGAAACTTCCACAGCTCCCATGGCTCTGAGTTCTCCTCATTGCCTAAATGACCCTGAAGAATGTGCCTCCTGCCTACCCCTCTAGACTCATTCCACCACCCTGCCCCTTGTTTATTGCATTCCAGCCATACCAGCATTTGTGAGTCCTTGAACTTGCTCAGGGGCTCCTCATAGACTTTACCTCTACCCCACCCCCCACCCCAGCCACATCCCCAAGCTTCCACCTGACTCCCCTCTCAGGAGGCAGGCAAGAGACTGCTTTTACAGGTTTAAATGACCTCAGACTGAGTGAAATTCATAGCTCTCTCCCCACACCATTACGTTCCCTGGTGATAGATAAGGTCTGTCATCACAGAAGCTGCTGTATCTTTGTGGATTTTACCTCACTTGTAATCTAGATTCTAGATTTGACAATAAGCTCCAAAAATACAGGAACTCCGTCTGCCAACTCTGTATTCCCAGCACTTAACACAATGTCTGATGCTAGAGAAAAAGTAGCAGGAATGAAAGGATAACTGAATAAATGGACAGACTTATGAATGGGGCTCTGCACGGATGGAACTACACCAAAGCCCAACTGGAACATTCTCAGTCTGTTGGCTTGTTTGTCCAGTGAGATTCTTGCCCAAGTGGAAGACAGATAGTCTCACCCAAAGGAACAATGAGATGAGATCTCAAACAGATGAGAAAATGGGGAAAAAACCCACCTCCTGAGTCTAGATTTTAAAGTCTAAAGAGCAACTCCTTTAGTTAGCTCCACTGAAAGGATCAAGAGAACTGAGACCAAGAAGTCTCTCTGCCTGAAGGCACTGAAGAGCACAACCAATCAGTCAGTCGGCAGTAGTTTTGTTTGAACATACCTTGGAAATCTCTTGAGCATGCCAAACTCAAGAGACCTCTTGGAACCAAAAAACCTACTGGTTCCTCTGTGACTACCTCACTAAGCCTCAGCGTTTACAGAAATGGGAATGATAGCATTTGGTAGACACTCGTTCCATTTCTTCCCTGCACTTCCCTGGCACTGACTTCTCCCTCCATTATGCACAGAAGGCCCAGTGCCTAGGACCCGGGATACTTTCAGGAGCTCATCAAAATGATTTAACTTCTTTTAAGACCAGAAGATGATTAATATAATCTAGCCTGAATTACATTCATTATATCAAGATGTCATAAACTAAAAATGTTGCTATTTTTATTAAGAACAAGGTCTACAGGGGTGCCTGGGTGGCTCAGTGAGCTAAGCCTCTGCCTTCAGCTCAGGTCATGATCTCAGGGTCTTGGGATCGAGTCCTGCATTGGGCTCTCTGCTCAGCAGGGAGCCTGCTTCCCTCTCTCTCTCTCTCTCTCTGCCTGCCTCTCTGCTTACTGGTCATCTCTCTGTCAAATAAATAAAATCTTAAAAAAAAAAAAAAAGAACGAGGTCTACAAAGGTTTAATTGTTCAGGGCCTACAAGAGTCATACTGTAGCCCTGTCCCCAACCCCTTCTTGGAGATCTTCCTCTTCCCCACTGTTCCCTTAGTTAGAGCACTGCATTCTTTTAAGATTTTACTTATTTGAGAGAGAGAGAGAGAGAGAGCATGACAGGAGGAGGAGCAGAGGGAGAAGCAGACTCCCAGCTGAGTGGGAAGCCCATCTTGGGACTATCCCAGGACCCCAGCATCTTGACCTGAGCTAAAGGCAGACACTTAACCGACTGAGTCACCCAGGCATCCCACAGCACTGCATTCTTAGCACCAGTTTTGTGTTGTCTTTTTTTTTTTTTAACAGCTCTGTGCTGTATTTTTAGAAATCTGCATATTAGTGGACCCACACAAGTCAACCTCTTCTTGTGCAAAGATCAACTGTACTATGCAAATAGTCCAAGCATATATCCAGACAATGGGTGTGTAGTGATCACTGTTGCACAACAATCCAGGATTCTGTGGACAGCAGGGTATGTTTTCAGCAACCAGTTTTGACTCTGCTCCTGTGGTTTGATTGCACCCAGACCTATACCTGGCCCAGCCTGGGTCTGACAGAGTTGCCTCCACTCAGTACTCATCCTGGCTATGGTTAACTAGTTTGGGGTTCAGAGGGAATTCAGAGGAGGATGGGCCTCCTCCATCCATCCTCCATCCTTCAAATGGGCTGAGGTAATTTCTTCCTTATGAATTTATACTTGCTTCTGAGATCCAGCCAGTCTGACTAGTCTCTCCCTGAGAGAAGATGAAAACTGGGGAGCTGCTATTTCCCAGCATATGGAATTAAAGCATAGAAAGCCAATCTGAGGCAGAATAGGCCCCCAAGGGAACAGAAAACTAAAACCAATGGTCCCAGACATATTCTAATCTTGGGCTGGAGGCTATTTCTGGGGTTGCTTGCACCCTGTCTCTTGGCGTCTCTGAGACATCAGCAGGGCTGAACAGGATAGTGGTTCCAGGCCGGGGTCAGGAGCTCGGCTGTCAATATGCAAAGCCCAGTTGCTATATTCCTGCTCCATCACCCTAAGCAAGGTACTTATGATCCCTGTGACTCAATTTCCTCTATCATAATAGGGACATGTGAGAATCAAGTGAGGTAATCTATTAAAAGGGCTTAGAATACAGAATAGAATACAAGACCAGAAACAGACCCATAAATATTGTCAGTTGATTGCTTACAATGGTGCAAACAGTTCAGAGGAGAAATGATAGTCTTTGTAACAAATGATTTTGGAATAATTGGAAATCCATAATCAAAAAAAATTTTTTTGACCCTCAACCAATAGTTTGCAACATGCACAAAAATTAACTTGAGGGGCCCCTAAGCGGGGCAGTCCATTAACCATTCAACTCTTGGTTTTGGCTCAGATCATGATCTCCTATTCTGGGGTGGAGCACCACATCTGACTGTGCTCAGTGAGGAGTCTGCTGCTAAGGTTTCCTCTCCCTCTCTTCTGCTCCTCCCTACACACACCCCTCCCCCCACCAAACTTGCTTGCTCTCTTTTTCTGAAATAAATAAATCTTTAAAAAAATTTAACTTGAAGTGGATCATAGACCTAAATGTAAACCACAAAACTATAAAACTTCAAGAAGAAACCATAAGAGAAAATTTCTGTGACTTTGGGTTAGACAAAGATTAGATAGGACCTAAATTTGTGGTTCTTACCACAGTCCGTTTTTTAGAAAGCGATTAACTGGACTTCATCCAAACTAAAAACTTCTGGTTTGGGGGGACTTTTTGTTTTGTTTGGTAAGACACCATTAAGAGAAGGGCAAGCCACAGATAGAAAATATTTGCAAAAACACATGTCGGACAAAAGACTTAAAATATGTAAAGAACTCTCAAAACTCAGTAATAAGAACACAAAGAACCCAGTAAGATTTGAAAAGAAACATGACCAAAATCAAATTTATGTGTAGCAGATAAGTCCATGGAAAGGTGCTCCACATCATTACTCATTCGGGAAATGCAAATGAAAGTCACAAGGCAGCTCTGGACCTCATTAGGACAGCTAGGCTAGAGACAGAGCAAACCCACAGCTGGTGAGGATGAGGAGCACCTGGAACCCACACGCAGCTGATGAGAATCTAAATCCTACAGCCCTTTCAGAACTCAGTTTGGCTGTTGCTCCTCAAATTAAATATACACTTAATATAGGACTCTGCAGTTCCACTACTAGATATTTTTACTCAAGAGACATGAAAACATTTGTGCACTCCAAACTTACACACAGATATTTGTAGCGGTTTTAGTCATCATCATAAGAAACTGGAAACAACCCAGATACCTTTCAGCTGGTCAACAGAGAAGCACACTGTGGCCCCCTCATACAATGGAATACTTCTCAGTAATAAAAAGAAATTAACAACTGATGCAGATATTGACATGAATGAATCTGAATGAAAAAAGCCAAATTCAGAAGGCTACATATCACATGAACCATTGTTTTTTTTTTATGTTCAATTAGCCAACACATAGTCCATCATTACTTTTTGACGTACTGTTTGATTCATTATTCGCATTTAATACCCAGTGCTCATCACCAGATGTGCCCTCCTTAATACCCATCACCCAGTTACTCCATCCCCCGACCCCCTCCCTTCTATAACCCTCAGTTTGTTTCCCGGAGTCCAGGGTCTCTTGTGGTTTGTCTCCCTCTGATTTCATCCTATTCAGTTTTCCCAAACAAAATACCGATGGTTCTCCACAGGGGAAGGGAGGGTATTTTGTTTGGGAAAAGGCAAAACTATAGGTCAGAAAACTAATCAGTAGCTGCCAATGGCCAGGGTGGGAAGAAGACAGGCTACAATGGGGCATGAGGGAACTTTTGGGGGTGACAGAAATATTCTCTATCTTGCCTGTAATGGGGCGGCACGACCGTAGGATTTTGTCAAAACACAGACCTGTATGCTGTGGTGAATGTATGTAAGTTATATCTCAACAAACCTGGGTTTTAAATTTTTAGGGAAAAACAAAGTAATTTCATTTCCTTAAACTGGTCCCAGGGGGTTTCTGTGACTTAAAATCAAGGGTCCTGAATGATAACAAACACCGTACTGTGGGAATTACATGGCACAGTGCAGTTTCATCTAAAGATGGGGTTAATTCATCCTTGAAAATCCATTACCTCTCCCACAGAATACAGTGTACCTTTTTTATGTGCAAACTGGTACAAGAATGCGTAGATATGCCAAACTCTGAGAACCGCTGAGCTCTACAGAAGGAACTACATGCAGGGGCCTGGACTCTTAATTCACAGCAGAGCATTTCTAGTCAAATTACCCCGGTTCAAATCCCAGTTCTACTTTCTAGCCCTGGACAAGTTACTTGACTTCGCTATGCTTCAGTTTTTTTCATTTGTACAATGGTGATAGTGGTATCTCACTCATAGGGTCTTAGTGTAATTTACTGCACGGAAAGCCCTCAGTCAGGCTCGTCAGTAAAGGCTGTATTTGTGTCAGCTGTCAGTCAGATAGACCCACATTATAATCCCTCCAGTCAATGAATATCTATTAAGCTCCTACTATATACAATGAATATCTATTAAGCATGCTGTAGGACCTGTTGCCTCAAACTGCTCACAGAGAAAACTGACCCTCTCTGTTAAACAGGTGAACTGAGCTTGATCTAGATTCATTTTGAGAAGGTGAGGCATTCAGGAGCTAAACTACCTACCCACAGGGGCCTCGCCAAGACTTTTAAGATAATTCCTAATATTCCAACAAAACAATCCATCTTCCTCTGCCAGCACCATCAAGGCCTGCATGTTTCAACTAGTGTAGAGGATAATCTGGTAACCAGGAAAAAAAAAAAAGTCTAATAACAAAGCAACCCTTATTTGGGGAGTCCAGTCCTCAAAAAGGGGCCAAAGTAGCCCACCACTAGCCTTCTTTTTCCTCGCCTCTCTAAAGTTCTTCAGTCATGTTCTCCTGCTAGCCTGGTTTCCCTTTAGTGTGGGTTCTTTAATCTCAGCTCCTTGCCCCTGTTCGAAGACCATCACATTTTACTTGGGTGTCCACTCCAACAAGGCATTCTGTTTGTTAAGACACCTTAAACCTTTTATTTAGCTTCCTCGTGCCAAAGCTTTCTTTCTCTTACATCAAAGTGGCTTAATATCACCTGTTCCAGTGATGCTAGCAGTTGCTTAAGTGTCTGCCTTTGGCTCGGGTCATGATTCTGGGGTCTCCGAATTGAGTTCTGCTCCCTGCTCTGTGGGGGGTCTGCTTCTCTCTCACCCTCTGTCCCTCCCTGCACCCCCACCCTGCTCGTGTTTTCTCTCTCAAATAAAATCTTTTTTAAAAAATATCCTCTGTTCTATCTCCCCCCAATGAAATTAGGTAATCAGGGTGACAATGCCTTATCACCCACAGATGTCAAGGCAGAATCATTTTATCTTTCATTATAGGATTACCTTCCTTTATACAACCTTGTTTCTCAAATGCTGCTTATGAATTAAATCCAGATTTAAAAGGCCTGGGGATGCTCAGAGCATGAGGAAATCTCATGGTAGGGATATTTGGCCTAACCCCTGCCCCCCAAACCTTACCCATGGGGATACGCTCCAAGACCCCCAGTAGATGCCTGAAATTGCAGAAAGTGCCATACACAGCATATATACTGTGTTTTTCCCCTACATATGTATTCTGACAAAGTTTAATTTGTAAATTAGCCCAGTGAGAGATTAACAATAGCTAAAAATAGAACAATTACAACAATATACTCCAGTACAAGTTGTGTGAATATAGTGTCTCTCTCTCCCTCTCTCAAAATATCATACTGTACTCACCTTTGTTCTTGCGTCGTGTGAGAGGATAAGATGCCTGTGTGAGGAGATGAAGGGAGGTGAAGGACGCAGGCATATGACGTAGTGTCAGGTAACTAATCACCTGACCAGACATTTTAAGTAGGACCCTCTGCTTCCGGATCACGGTTGACCGCAGGTAAATGAAACCCCAGATAATCACCACTGACATTCCCAAACCTCCATACCGAGTTAATTTAGAGGAGGAGGTGGAGGAGGGCAGCATCAAACATCTCGAAAGCAATCTTAATTCACTTAACAGTTTACGGGTTTTCGAGCCACTTTCACGCACCTCTCACCTGACGCTCATTACCTCCCCCAGGAGACAGCAATCAGGTATCAGGTATTATTCTCCCCAGCTTCCAGATGAAGAAGCTGAAGCACAGTTAGGTTAATAACTTGCCCAAGGTTATGCAGCTAATGGACCTGGGCTGAAGGCTCGGATGTCTCAAAACTCTTACCCTTGACCTGTGCAAAATAGTCCAAGAACCAAAAGAACCAGGAATCATCTGCAGTCTGCAGAAATGCAAATAATTTTCTTTAAGCATTCATGGTCTCAAAACCCTGAAGTTCTAAAACCAAAGTCTCCAACACATAAAATTCTAAATAAATATAGGAGACTGCTGACATCTTCAAAGCAGAAAGGCAGTAAATGCAGTATCGCCATGATAAAAAATGATTAAATGCTAATCATACCAGCTGAAATATCATCAAATTTTGCATTATCGGCTACAATTAAATAGTAGACTTATTAGCTACATTATGTTTAAGTGCATCCTGCCAGAATCTTTGTATTTTCCCACCCAACATAAAAAATAAATCAACATAAATCAACTTTAAGAGGATGGAAAGAAACAAGATAAAATGATGTCACCCATATTTATAGTGGGGGAAGGAGCCTCAAAGACCCTGGAGGAAACAGCTGAGGCCTGCAGTTTTCAAATGTTAGTTTGGGGGAGAGTAATTAGGCAGAGGTAGCCTTCCTGCTAATGAGATTCTAGATAAAACTTCTATGTAAATTCAACCTTATCTCCCTCCACCCTGCAAAAATATCTAGGAGGGCCTATAGTGCAGGCAAAGTCCTCTGCACTACTACGAGCTGATCCACCCTCCCCTGAAATCTGAAAGATGAAAGATGGCCATTTCTTTATTGATCAGATGGGGCCACCTTTTACTTTGTACACAGTCAGCCTTAGATGGATGCCCAGAAGTCTTGGGTGAACAACCAAGAATCCCTTCTTCCTCTGATTTTTCCCAGCTTCTCCCATCTTGGTATCTTCCACCCTCCTCCAGGGTCCCAGTGTTATCCAGGTTTGTACCACTTGGTCTGAACCGCAAAGATCATGATTCTTGCTTCCATTCTGCAGAGGGAGAAATTAGAGAGGATTCTCAGTGAAAATCTTCTTAAGTTCCCCATAGGCATTGTCTGTGATCTTTACCCTTCTTCCGTGTAAAACCAC
The DNA here is from genome assembly GCA_003697995.1 of Taxidea taxus jeffersonii. Lineage (NCBI taxonomy): Eukaryota > Metazoa > Chordata > Mammalia > Carnivora > Mustelidae > Taxidea > Taxidea taxus. Next base: position 379,493 of record ML105770.1, on the reverse strand, counting down.
TGCAGGACAAACAAGACTTCCTCTTGGCGGAGCAGATGGTTTCTTACAGCCATCTATGCTGGCTTAACAGTAGGCTATGTGTTATGAAGCTAAAAGTTTTCTTTCTTACCAAGAGTAAAGAGAAGTGATAAAGGGGGACAAGAAAAACTCACCCTGCCAAATAGACCTAAAAGCAAGTGTACCCTTCCAAAGTAGCTTTTTGTTTTGCATAATCTAATTCAAATTTTCTATTCCCATCCTTCCTCCAGAATAATCTCTCCCAGTGGAAGAGATGCCTTAAATAGGCATACCTTATTCATTATAAACCACAAATAGGTCATTTTTAAAATTGATGTATAATGCTCATTAAGTCCTCATCGACACCCATTTCACGTTTATTTGCCAAATTCCACACAACTGTGTGGCCAGAAATGACTAGGGCTTTGTTGACGTCTGTGGTTGAACTGCTTTATGGCCAGATTGTTCTGAACATCCATGAGCAATGCACACAGACAGGAGAATGGGTCACCTTCCAGCCTATGCCTTTGCAGAGTTACACAGCTCACAACAGACTTCAACTTTTGGAAACCTAGTGATGTTAATTTGAAAAATTCCAGTTCAAAGGATTCTGAAAATTAAATGTCCCCACATATGAGGTCCTTGTTTAAGACTCTAAAAGGAAGGGGGGCGCCTGGGCGGCTCAGTTGGTTGGGCCACTGCCTTCGGCTCAGGTCATGATCCTGGAGTCCTGGGATCGAGTCCCGCATCGGTCTCCCTGCTTGGCAGGGAGTCTGCTGCTCTCTCTGACCTCTCTCCTCTCATGCTCTCTCTCTCTCTCTCTCAAAATAAATAAATAAAATCTTAAAAAAAAAAAAAACTCTGAAAGGAAAGGGAACAGATCATGTAGATGTTCACCAGTTAAAAGTTCTGAATTCATATACGGTCTGCAAGAATGGGTTCATCTCTTCATTCATTTATTCAATTATGGGTTGTCTGCCCATTATTTGTTGAGGGTGCAAAGTCCTGGGATACATTAGTGAATAGAACAAGACAGATCATGTACTAGCTCTTGAGGTGTTCCTGCTCTAGTGGGGAGAGAGAAGAAAGTAATAAACTAAAATAATTATAGATATTGTTAAGATGTAAGAAAGAAAGAAATAGGAGACAGAGGTAGAGAATAAAATGAATGCGACATGCCTATTTTCAGGAAGGAAAGCCACCCTCAACAGATGACAGTTAAATTGAGCCCTGAAAAATGAGAGGCTATTGCATTCCTATAGTACTGAGGGATGAACATTTTCAGAAGGAGACAGCCCATGCCAAGTCTCTGAGGAATGAAAGGTCTTGGTGTATTCATGGCACCAAAAGGAAACTTATGTGGCTGGGGTGAGCTCAGAGAGGTAGGCATGGGCTAGATGATGCAGGATATTGAAGGTCATGATATGGAATTTTCATTTGATTCTGAGGTATATTGAAAGCTGCTGGAGATTCAAATAGAAGAGTGATGTGACCTAGTCTGTTTTTTATGGCCCTGGCTACTATGCCGAGAATGGACTGCAGGAGGAAATGCATGGCTGTGGGGAGACAAGAAACTGTTGTAACAGTCCAAACAGGCACTCAGGAGAGCATGGCCCAAGGTAGAAGTGAAATGGAGAGAAGAGGACAGACTCAACACGCCTTTCTGAGGCAAAATCAAAAGGGCTTGGTAAGAAATTAGATGTGAAAAATGAAGGCATGAAAAAAATCATGGATAACTATAAACTTCTGACTGGGGTGGATGATGATACCATTCATTAAGAAGATGAAAATAGCCCCGGGTTTCTTCTGTTCTAGTGTGAGGGCCTGCCTGTGGTACACATGTGGAGCCCTATAGGGTTGGCCCTACAGGGTTTTTCATTTTCCTTCTAATAGAGCTTCCTGTGGGGAGAGCTTTCCTGACTCTTTGGTACTTCCAGGGAACTAAACACACACACGTTAGCCAAGATGATTCAAAGGAAGACTGAGACCCATTTCAGCCCTGAATGTCAGGTTTCCCAGCCCAGACTAGTGTGCAGAGTGTTAGCAGGCAGGGCCAACTGCAGTTTAGTGATGCTCAAGAGAACAAGAAAACAACCCAAACATGAAAATCACATTTTTCTCAGGAATTAGGACTTGTGTACCAAACGTTTGACATGAGTTGCGTTATTGGGTGGATTAAGCAGAATTCACACATACACATCTACCAGCCACTGGAATCAAGTTCTTTAGAGAAAACCCAAATCAAAGATGGGCAGTTGTTCATTGGTCAGAGGAAACTAACTTCCTTGGAAAGGGCACTGAGAGATGAATTTAGGCTCTCCCGCCTGGGATGGGCTTCTCCATTGAAATTTATTGTCAGAGACTCTTCCAGACCATTAAACTCAAAGCTAGTAGCTTGAAGCCAACGATTCAGAGACATTCTCACCTCTGTGAAACTTGAGCACCACTTGAAGGCCATCAGTTTAAGGTGGATTATGAAGCTGGGGCCTAACCAATTAAAATAGCTTTGGGGACAGACACCATTTATGCTTTATCCCATAAGATTCTAGACACCTCTGTTACTGTCTGTGTGGCTCTTAAAGGAAACACAACTGGCATGGGGTCATTGGCCATATGTTCTCACTTCACCAGCTTACACCACCAATACTTCTATGCTGTGAAAAATGTGCTTATGAGAATTGTTAAGGAAAATCTTGAAAAGATAAAGACATTGCAAAAGAATAACTCAGTACCTAAAGGAGGAATGAAAGGGATTGCAGAATTCATTCCACTGCTCTGGATCCAAATCCCAGCTCCCTTGTTACTAGTTAATAGAACATACCTAGACAAGACTTTGGAGAAATGAGAAGCACTTCAATAAGAGACACCTAAAAGGGGGACCAGGATTTCACCATTTCCTAAACATTATATCCCTATGTTATCAATTTTGTTTACTCTTTTTTTTATTTAATGAGATTTTTATCTCTGCATTGATTTTATGTGCCCTCATCATTTCTTTACCGAGATCTACCATTTTTAAAATTTTTCTTCTATTGTCTCTTCATCTCCTTTTCAATGATTTTGTGTGTGTGCACTTCCTCTTCCTCAGGAGATGATACTACCTATAGTAACTTTAAAATTCCTTGCCAAATTCACAGAACAATCCCTCTTCTGAGTTATGTATGTTATCTGACTTCTGCTTACTCTTTCCTCTTTTGTTCATATGCGTATGGCCTAATGTGTTCCTTTCTGATGGTTATTCCCATTTCTTAGGGCAATTCTAACTGAGGGCATCATTAGCTTGAAGTCTTCCTGGAAGAAGGGGAGCCCAGAGCTTTAAATATAGTGTGTTATCTAAAAACCTTCTCACCAAATGTGCCCTCCACCCTGATTGCACAATTCTCCTCCCCTCTGTTTAGTTAGGATGTTGATTTGTGTTGCGGTCTGGCAAGCACAGTTGCGTCCTCCCTCCATCCTCCTACTGCACACCCCGTTAGCTAGGAGACTAGGGTGTCCTGCACACGGTACAGGTGGAGCCTCCACATGACTCCCCTTCAGCTCCGCCACACCTGCTCTTCCACTGTTGACAGCTGGGTCTGTGTAGGGCCACGCCCACTTCTTTGACCACATTTCTTTAGATCCCAGGAAACTGAATGGAGGATACTTTGGATGTGAAGACTGTAACACTTACTTTTTGAGAACTCTGACTCTGCTAAAATCTGAGACGGTTTCTGGGTTCTTGGTCTCCACCCTTAGTGTTAGTTTCAATTTTTAAGAACTGGCCAGATTTTGTTCATAGTGAAGTTTCTCTATTTCATCAAATATGGAGTTTGTTTTGTTTTGTTTTGTTTTTGTTTTTTTCAAGTGGAGGATTTTCATTATGTCTAGAAAAGGTTTTTCCAAAACCTTTTTCAAGGTTTCAAGGAGGCTTGGTAACTGAAAATATTTTTACCTTGACTTCTTTAACTGAAGGTCCTCTCATTTACTCCTTGAGCCACGGCAAGCTTGCTTCTACCTCTAGTTGATCAGACTGCTTTCTCAAAGATCACTAGTGACTTCCTAATTGATAAATTAAAAGTCTTTCTTCCTGTTTATTTTCCTGTTATCACAATTTCTTTTTTTATGATTGAAGTATAATTAACATAAAGGTTATATTAGTTTTAGATGTACAATTTGATTCAACAATTCTATGTGTTACTCAGTGCTCATCGAGGTAAGTGTACTTTTAATCCCCTTCATCTATTTCATCCACCCCACACCATTTCCCCTCTGTTAACTATCTTCTGTATCCATTCACCTATGAATGGACCTATCAATGGCTGCTCCCATAATTTGGCTATTGTAAATAATGCTACAATAAGCACAGAAATGCATGTATTTTTTCACTTTATATTTCTTCTGTTATGGCTTCTAAATGCCCATTCTCTTGCTCTTTTTCAGTTTTCCTTCAATTACAGCTATTCTCCCAGTGTTTTTTGTTTACATGCTCTTCCTGATCAACTCCATGCCTTCCCCAGGTTTAAACTGCCCATCGTGCACTTTACTCCCAAATGACTCTCATCTATCCTGATCCTCTCTTGAAACTTATACCCAATTTCCAAAGCCTGTTTGACACCTGCACATGCGTAACACCACTGACATCTCCATGTATGTTCTAAATCACTATTTTCTAATCTATTGGCTCTCTGAATGATGTTATTCACCTTAAAGAATCACCTGGGTTCTTGGTCTCCACCCTTAGCGTCAGTTTCAATTTTTAAGAACTCCTAGGTTCTTAGGTTTGCAACAATAGGTTTGCAACAATAGAAAACAATAGGAAACAATAGGTTTCCTAGGTTTGCAACAATAAATTACCACAAACTGGATGGCTTAAAACAATTTATTCTTCACAGTTCTGGAGGCTAGAAGTCCAGAATTAAGGTGTTGGCAAGACCATGCTCCCTCTAAAGTCTTAGGAAAGAATCCTTCCTTGCCTCTTCCAAGCTTCTAGTGGTTGCCAGTAACTCTTAGCTTCTCTAGGCTTGTTGCTATGTCACCCCAATCTCGGCCTCTGTCCTCATACAGCCTTCTTCTCTATGTGTATCTTTCTTGAAGCCTCCCTCTTCTTACTCTTATTAAGATACCATTCATTGGATATAGCATCTACCCAAATGCAGCATTTTCTCATCTTCACTTGATTACATCCGCAAAACCTTATTTCCAAATAAGGTCACATTCCCAGGTCCTGTGGGTCAGAACTTCAACATATTTTTCAGAAGGACACAACCAACCCACTACCTCATGACAAAATACATTTTGAAAGTGTTGGTTTAAACAGAATCAGACAGATTTTGTCACTAAAGAACTCCTCAGAGCCTTAATAGGCTAATGCAAATCGTAAGGGGGTTGTTTTGTTAACATCAGATTCAGGTGTGCAACATGACTTGCTATTTGAATACACTGCAAAACAACTGCGAGTGAGTCAACAACCATCACCACACATAGCTACAGATTGTTTTTCCTTGTGATGAGAAATGTTGAGATTTACTCTCTTAGGAACTTCCAAATAGTCAATAGGGTAGTATTCACCATAGTCACCAGACTGTATATTATAACCCCAGGACTTATTTGTTTTATAACTGAAAATTTGTACCTTTTCATTCCCTTTGCCCATTTTGCCTACCAGACACGCCCCACCGTTGGCAACCACCAGTCTGTTCTCTATATTTATGAGCTTTGATTTGTGTTTGGGGCATTTTTTTTTTTTTAGATTCTACATCTAACTGAGATCACATAGTATGTGTCTTTTTCTGTCTGACTTACTTCATTACACATAATGCCCTCAAGTTTCATCCATGTTGTCACAAATGGCAAGATTTCATTCATTTTTTACAGCTGAATAGTATTCCATGATGTATATTGGACACATTTTCTTTATCCCTTCATCCATCAATAAACATTTAGTCTGTCTCCATGTTTTGGCTATTGTAAATAATGCCTCAAAACACATTGGGGGTGCATTCCAACTGTTTTCCAAAACAGCTAAATACGCAGGTCCAAAAAAGGAATGTACTTTTCCAACTGCTACAGGTACTCCAAAGCCCATTCATATCCTTCAGTATCCCAAAGATCAACTACATGTTCTGCTCAGCTATAAAATAAAGTGGCAAACCTGTTGTACCACTGACATCACGGGACAGTTGCCTATAAAACCAGACTTCTGATGCTGGGCTCCAGCTGCACTTTCTTGCAGGTCATCCTCCTCTTCTGGAAGAGCAGATGTCTAAGCGACCTTTACATCATGTTCATACTGTGCTGCCAAAGCTGGGTCCATGACAACCTCTGGTGGGGCAAGAGCCAGCATGGAGACAAACTCCCAAATTAGGGTCTAGAATTAGTTTTCTAGTGAGCCACAGGAAGGGCTTTTCAAAGTTGTAGTTACTTTTGGCAGAAATGTCATAGTCCTAAAGGTAATTCTCTCAGTGAAAGACAATAGATTTTGCCTTAACTTTTCTGTCTTCAATGTTCACTTTGTTGCCACACAGCACAGGGTGTTTTCACCTACTTGAACCAGATCTCAATGCCAGTTAGGCACATTCTTGTAAGTAACCCTTGATGTTACATCAAACACTGTAATGGCACACTGGGCCAGGAAGTAATAGCCATTTCTCAGCCCACCAAATTTCTCCTGACCAGCCGTTTCCCATACATTGAACTTAATAGGTCCTCTGTTGGTACGGAACACAAGAGGATGGATCTCAAAGCTCAACGTGGCTATGTACTTCTCAAGTTCACCAGTCAGATGACATTTCACAAATGTAGTTTTTCCGGTACCACCATTGCCAACTACTACAAGTTGGAACTGAACTTGGGGTTCACCTTGGGCAGTCATTGTACTGTTGCTTCCAGAAGTGTCTCTGAACAATCTGACAGAGCAGTATTTCATTCTCTTTGATGCAACTGTAAATGGGATTGTTTTCTTGTCTTTCTGGTAGTTCATTATTAGTGGGTAAAAATGCAACAGATTTCTGTATACTGGTTTTGTATGCTGCAAAATTACCCAACTTACTTATTAGTTTTCACAGTTTTGGGGTGGAGTCTTTAGGGTTTTTTTCATATAGTATCATGTCATCTGCAAATAGTGACAGTTTTACTTCTTCCTTTCCAGTTTGGTTGCTTTTTATTTCTTTTTCTTGCCCAACTGCTCTGGCTAGGTCTTCCAATACCACATTAAAAGAGAGTGGCAAAAGCAGGCATCCTTGTTTTGTTTCTGATCTTCAAGGAAAAGCTTTCAGCTTTTCGCCATTGAGTTAGCTGTGGGCTTGTCATATATGGCCTTTATTATGTTGAGGCATATTTCTTCAATACACATTTTGTTGAGAGTTTTTATCATAAATGGATGCTCATCAAATGCCTTTTCTGCATCTATTGAAATAATTACACAATTCTTATCTTACCTTCATTTTGTGAGTGTTTTGTATCCCATTGGCTGATTTACAGAGGTTGAACCATTTTTGAACCCCTAGTATATTGAATTTGGTTTGCTAACATTTTGTTGAGGATTATCTGCATATGTGTTCATCAGGGATATTGGTCTATAATTTTCTTCCCTCGTGGTATCTTTGTCTGGTTTTGGTGTCAAGATAATGCTGGTCTCATAAAATGAATTTGGAATTGTTCCTTCCTCTTCTATTTTTTTAAAAGAGTTTGAAGATTGGTATTAATTAATATTTGAATGTTTAGTAAAATTCACTAGTAAAGCTGTCTGGTCTTGGACTTTTTTTTGCAGGGAGTTCTTAAATTACTGATTCAATCTCCTTACTATTGATTGACCTGTTCAAATTTTGTTTCTTTATGATTCAGACTTGGAAGGTTATATTTCTAGGAATTTAGCCATTTCTTCTAGGTTGCCCAATTTGTTGGCATACAATTGTTCATAATAGTCTCTTATGATCCTTTTTATTTCTGTGGTATCAATTGTAGCATTTTCTCTTTCATTTCTGATCTTACTTCCTCTCTTTTTCTTGGTGAGTCTAGCTAAAGGTTTATCAATTTTGTTTACCTTTTCAAAGAATCAACTCTTAGGTTCATTGACATTTTCTATTATCTTCTTATTTTCTTAGTCTCTATTTATTTCTGCTCTGATCTTTATTATTTCCTTCTTTCTACTAACATTGGGCTTCATTTTTTCTTAAAATCATAGTTTTTGAATCTCTAAGAATAGTTATCATATAGGTTATTACATAGAGCTTTCCCTAAACTTAGATAACCACAAAGCCGTTTTTGATATAGAGTCCTTCAGAAGGATAGTCCAACAACAGACTTTGTATGTTTTTACCATTGTTCCTAAGATTTTCATGTGTGTGTGAATCACCTGGGGATAGTGTACAAGGACAGATTCTGATTCAGTAGATCTGGGTTGGAGGTCTGAGATTCTGTCTTTCTTACAAGCTTCCTAGAGCTGCCAGTGTTACTGGTCTTCAAATACATATTCTAAGCAAGCTTCTAAGTCAGAATCTTTATTTCCACAGATGTTTCTCTTCCTACATTTCCTGTCTTGGTTAATGGTGTCACTATTTTTACAGTTACTCAACTGGAAACTTGGACATCAAATTCCCTTCCCTTCATACTTCCTTCTAATTCCACCTCAAATCCAATTTATTGCCAAGTTCCATTTGTCTCTTGAATCCATTTCACCATCTCCATCTCCATTATCTTTGTTCAGGACTTTTGTATCTTTCTATGGACTATGAGTAACCTCTTAACACCTCTTCCTGTCTTTGATCTTTTCTGTCCAAACTCTTGCCAAACACAGACTTACTGAGGTCAGTCCCTCACTTTAAAATTGACACTGGTGTCCCACTGCCCACCAAATAAACCCCTAACTGCTCAGCATTGAGACATTCCAGGTCCTGCAAAATCTGATGTTAGGAAATTTTGGAACTTTACTCCCACTACCAATTCATGACACAACGAGAACTGTGACCACATTAGGCCGTGCACCTCCCCAGAACACACCACGCATGCTCCCTTCTCTGGACCTTTGTTCAAGCTCTTCACTAGTCAGTATAGTCTTTCTCCTACCTTCTCACCTAGAGGAATACTCTCATTCTTCCTAATCTAAATATAATCTCCTTTGTTAAATGTCCCCCAATTATAATAAATTTTACCTCCTTTACATTTTCAAAGATTTTTTAAATAATTTTACATAAGTTTCTTAAATGTTGCCTATAACCATTTATACATATGTTTTTCTGGCTAGCTCCTTAATGGCAGTGATCATGCATGGCACATAACAGATGTTTATTTATTCCTTTATCCATTTTTTAAAATGCCATATATATGTGCTAAAAATGAGTAACTAAGCATGAGCATATTGGGTGGAGGAGAGTCAAATTGCTATGACTTCTTTTCAAACTGAGGTGGACTCTTAAATAATGTGAGGGTTAGGGGTGCCAACACCCTACACGGTCAAAAATCCATGTATATTTTTTACTCCCCCCGAACTTAACTACTGAGAGCATACTATTGAAGCATTACCAATAACATAATCAACTAACACATATTTTTTTACATTGTGTATATTATATGTGATAGTATTAAAATAAGAGAAAAGAAAATATTAAGAAAATCATAAGAAAGAGAAAATACACTTACAGTACTACACTGTGTTTATTTAAAAAGAAGAAGGAGGAGGAGGAGGAGAAGGAGAAAGAAGAAGAAGAAAGAAGGGAGAAGAAGAAGAAAGAAGGAAGAAGAAAAAAGAAAGAAGGAAGAAGAAGAAGAAAGAAGGAAGAAGAAAGAAGGAAGAAAGAAGAAAGAAGGAAGAAGAAGAAGGAAGGAAGAAAGAAGGAAGAAGAAAGAAGAAAGAAGGAAGAAGAAGAAGGAAGGAAGAAAGAAGGAAGAAGAAGAAGAAAGAAGGAAGAAGAAGAAGGAAGAAGAAAGAAGGAAGAAAGAAGAAAGAAGAAAGAAGGACGAAGAAGAAGGAAGAAGGAAGAGAGGAGGAGGAAGGGAGGAGGAGGAAGGAAGGAGGAGGAGAAGGAGGATATACACACAGTTCAAATCCATGTTATCCAATGGTCACCTATATAGGCAGATAGGTGCCTCAGACCACCTGAGGAAAATGCAGATTACTAGAAGCCAATCCCAGACCTACTGAACCAGAATTTTGAGATGATGGAACCACAGAAACTAAATTTTAGCAAGAAATCCAAGTGATTTTTATTCAAGCTAATGTGTGAGAACCAGTGCCTATAATTTAAAAGTAAACAGTTCATTGTGACCAACTTCTGCTCCTAAGGATTTAAAAATATTTAAGATAAAACATCTCCCGTTAGGGTGGCTAGCTCAGCCATCCTGAATGGCTCAGATGGTTGAGCATCAGATTCTTGGTTGATCGTGGGGTCGAGCCTGGCATGGGGCTCCACGATCAGCAAGGAGTCTGCTTGAGATTCTCCATCTCCTGCCTCTCAGCCCATCCCCCACCCCAGCAAAATAAATAAATAAGTCTTAAAAAAACTCCTAGTCAAAGTTGAAAGTTTGACTAGGAGTTGAAAGTTGAGTTTGACTCCTAGTCAAAGTTGAAAGCTCTGTAAAGCAATGAAAAAAATTCAGATCATATATTTAGCATGAATAAAGAATAAAATCATATAAAGATTTGGTAAGTCTTTTGAACAGAAAACTTGCTATTGAGCTCATGATAGTTCCTTTTTAACATTTTCTGGCCAGTGACAATTTAAAGCATGTATATATATGCTAATTATTTCAGTAAAGCTAGGCTATTCCAGTTGCCACAATTTTCTGAGGCACAAGAATTGTTTTTAAGTTCTTTCTTTTTTCTCTGCAGTATTTAAAAACAACTGATTCCTGAATCACAATTGAGATCACCTACTCTTTGTTACTAGGGATCCACACAAAACTGAAGGCCATCTTTATGAATATAAGAGCTAAATGAAAGTTAAATTGTCACATTCTTTACCATGCTGCACACTTTCAGAGTTTCATTAAAAAAAAAAAAAACCCACATAATTAGTTTAGCTTTACCAGGAAAAAATTTTTTTTGAATGACAAGGTCAGGCTCCTGACCTTTTAGTAAATTAGAGAAGATTGCCATAAATTGCACAATATAATGAAACACCAATTTGCATATTTGCTGCTATATTAAAAGGGATCAGTTTTAGCTCACAAAGCAGAACAAACAAAAACATGCATTTTAATAACTCAAATTACTCCCAGGAAGTGACCCTCAGCAGAAAGCCTGATTATCACTACTTAATTAGAAGCCTTGGAAATCTAAATCCTCCTTTAAATCCTATTCTGGGTACAGTGAAAGATGAAGCCATGAGTTTTGTCTAAGATTCAATATTTACTCTTTACTAATATGTTTGCTGGAGAGACTTCCCAAGCATTATAAAGACATGCAAGAAAAAATTTAATATTCAAAGAAAGAGTGCACAAAACCTGTGTTGGCTTGCAGGTGCAAAGCAATTAACAAGCTGGCATTTACAGTACTTTTAATTAATTAATTAAAAATGCAAAGCTGACTTTCATTTCTTTAAATGTTTGAACATTTTATCCATCAATAATAAAGCACTACATGCTGCTGGGCGACAACAGCTGGTAAATGAAAAAAGTTAGTCCAGTGTTAAAGTAAGTGAAGAGAGATTGGGAATTTGCTAGAGCATCTTCATCTCTTCCTTCCCCCCAGCCTGCCCCCTCTAAAGATACTATGAAACTCGTGTTAAATGAGAGGGGAAACGGCCTTTTGGCTACTCTGAGTCATAAACTGACAGTGACAATATTTGATGTGACATGGTAACCTTGAATGGGAATGAAAACAACAAAGCTTATTACAATTATGCTCCCCATTAAGGACCTGCCACTCTGTTTTCTTCAGGGAGCGGAGTTGTTTGGAATTGAGGCTGTGCACCTCCATCTTATTTATAAAGGTTAAAAACATAATTAACAGAGGGAATTTCAATAATTCGCAAATTACATTCTAATGTAATGCTGCGGTGACTAATTTTACAGCTGGACGCTGCTCGAACAACGACATTACTGGTCCCCATGAACACATTTTTGGTCAGTACGTATTTAAAAACAACACCATTAATGTACTTTAATTAAAACATAAATACTACAGTGCTACCTCGGTAGGCATTCACTCAGCTGGAACTAACTGTATTTGCTTAATCTACGATTTTAGATGTATTAGCAAAAATAAATGTTGGTGAATGTAAGAGCCTGATTACATATCTTGGGTAAATTGGTGATAATGAGTCAAGAGACTTTGTGTTCATTCACATATATTAGAATAAGAATCATTATGAAATTAAAGCTAAGATTAATCCTGCTAATGACACCACAGAGCATCTGGGAATAAGATAACCCAGATGTCAGATTCACTGTGCTACTGTGCCGCTATTTGATAGAGTAACCCTTGAAGTGTTCTTTTAAGGAAGATAGCTGCTACCCCCCCCCCCAGTCCCAGCACTTGAAATGCAAATGAGTGACAAGATAGTCTAATAATGAGAGCAGATTCTAGCAGTAAAGAAAATGAATAAATTAAAAAAAAAAAAACCCTCTGCACCACTGATAAGAACAAGCAGCAGGCACCCTGATGTCCTCAATTAGGGTGGATGACATCTGCTGAGCATTTCTCTCTAATAAAGCCCTCACTCGGTATTCCAAAGCACACGATTCTAACACTGTTAACATTTTAATGTCCTGGGCGTGCGTGGTAACATTAATTACAAGATGATTTGGATGACTTCTGAATCTCTTTTATGTCTTCCGCAGAAGAGAACACAGCATTGCAGCTTTGATATCATAAATAAAATGGGGACGCCTGCCAAGCATGAAAGGTATCCTGAAGTCACTTGTGTCTGCTGTGTTGTCCTGAACCTCCGTAGCCAGGCAGAGAGAATCCTCTGGGCATTTACAGAGGGTCAGTAGCTATGCATTTTAGGGGGAGGCTATGTGGCTCTCAAGGATTTTTTTTTTCCTTTATGCTAAAGGTGAACATTTTTGTTGCTGTTTTTAATTCCTAATGAGCTTTAAGTCCAATTAATATTTTTCTAAGCACAGTTTGCCTTCCTAATAGCTATTTTCATGGGCTTTGGCAAATGTCACCAGGGCTTTCTTATTTGCTGGCTGGAAGATGGGAACAGTTTTGCCCCTTATTCAACAGACTAGCACAAAGCACTGGCACTACAGGGGACCCGGGGTGGAGAGGGAAGTGGGGGGTGGGGGGCACAAGAGAAAAGAAATTTGCTGCTTCTTCTATTACATAACTGGCACTGTATCACCATCATTCCTACAAAGATACTATTATTACCTCTGTTATACAGGGAGGAAACTGGGGCACAGAGAGATCATGTAATTTATTTGCAAGTTATTAAACATGAAATAAAGAGCAGAACCAGGATTCAAACCTGTGTCCGACTGAGCTCAAAGTCCATGATCCTACTGCCCCTCTTCACTACACCCATGGCAGTCACCAGGGCTGTTCCCAGATGCTCTGGGTCTCATCCTTTGGGGCATATGATAAGGTTAGGTTTCCTTGTCCTCTTTTCATAGCTGTGTAGACTTTTTTGACTGATAATATGCTAATAGAAGCTTCAGAAATCACTGTGTGGTTCACCCTGGCCCCTTTTCCCTATGAGGAATCATGAATGTCTTTCAGCCTGGATCTGAGGATGACTTGGAGCAGAGCCCACAGCCAACCTATAACAGACGTGAAGAATGAGTGAGAAATAAATGTTATTTAAGCCCCTGAGATAAATGTGAAAATATTAGTTACTGCAGCGTAACCTAGCCTATCCTGACAAATATAATACTAAACATGTACAAACCTATAAAGTCCCCAAGTGACCTCAGGAAAGGATGAAGAAGGATGGAAAAAATAAAAGTGAGGGGAGATGTGACTGAAAAGGTGGCCCAGGACTGTAAGACCTGGGAGAAAAAGACTGCAATGCCATTAATCCTAACAGGTGCCTCTTACATGTGCGAATGGCTCCCTCTAGAGTTTTGCAGTGCCCAACCTAGACCATCCTGAGCAGGGGCCCTGCCCTTTCTAGCTCTGCTACTTTGAGAACATAGCTCCCCACTCTTTTTACAGATTAAGCCAGATTTGCAGGGTGTGCTGGGTATAGAATTAATATTCAGTCAACAAACACATGCCCAGCCCCAAAAATGAGCTTGCTCACTCAAAACATCAGAAACAATTCATCAACACATGTATTAGGGCACTTGTTAATGAATCAAAATTAATCTTGATGGCACATTACTGTCAGCCAGATACATATAATAAAATAATGTTATACAGTCACAGAGATGTGTATCCAAATGTGAAGGGAAGAAGAGAAAAGACCCTTTTGGCTTTTCATAATAAACTCACTGTGGGAGTGATTTACTGCCACAACAGGAGGGTTGTCTGAGGGGAAGAAAGAAAATGAGATACAGCAATGAGACAATACCTGCCTGTGAAAATCGAGCCTCTTTTCTCTCTTGTATCTCTTTCCTACCTCTGTTTGGACCACTCCCGTGAAATATCCTAATTCTCCGTGCCAACTCAACCCTACTGAAAAGGCCTGCAGTTTGCCAAAATAACAAATGACCAGGAGGTTCCCAGTCCCCAGCCACCCATCAGAAGTTCTCCAGAGTATTACCCAGGGTTCCAGAGCTAACGAACTGGGTAGCGCACCTAAAGAACTGAAGCAAGTAGTAAAACTTTGTGGAACAGAGGCAGATGGATCTCAAGCAGACAAACCACACACAGCTGCAGGTCCCCTCCTTCACGATCCCAGTGGCACCGTCCAATGGTGGCATTCCTCTGGGGAGCATTAGGATTCTCAATGAGTAACTCGGCTCCCAGTGTCTGGTACTCCCAAGTTCTACCTATCCACCTCTGCTTACAAGAAAGCTGGTTGTTAAGAGTGAGAGTGTCAAAGAAAGTTTTTATCTTGATGAGGACTCTAAAACCAGGTGTGTAGAGCACCTCAATTTCTTCTAAAGATGTAGGAAAAAGGTATACTTACATCCACATTCATACTCCAACCTAGCAGCTCCCCAGTGAAAGGGATTCGGTCCCAACATTTATGTTCTAGAAAAGGAAATAACCCGATGCAAATACTTATGAAGCCTACTCGCCAAATCACCATGTCCTTTCACTGCATTGTGCCTTAGCCTGGGGCCACCTCCTTACAAAGAATGTCTTCTGCTGGGACTCGGTGAATGCCTGCTTATCCTTCAAGATACAACTCAAGGTGCTCATAAAGTGTTTTCAGATCCATTCAACCAGAGGAGCACACAGCCTCCTTTGTCCCGCTCCTCTCTCATACCGCGGAACTCAACCGTGTCACACGTCTCCTCCTCCACTGGATGGCAGGGCCCCAGGGGTAGAGGTGGGGTGGTTTCCCCCACCCCAAGCAGGATGCCTGCCTCACAGGAGGCACTCAGTATCTCCTTACTGAATATTGACAGTGGGAGGCAGATTTAAGATGCTGTACCATCTTGGAAGATAAATAATACCCATATTTTCTTATTGGGTGCTTAAGGACTGGCTCAGCTATTGCTTCTGACAGACATATAGTACTTTTTATCTCCCCTTCCGAAGGCTTTGGCATCACCTTTATACCTTCCCAGATACTTTTTTTAGTTTTTTAATAAGGTGTCCTTAGATGAGCCTCATCCAATTAGCATTATTTTGTGCCCGGCTGTGACAAGATAACTGGAAAATCAATGAAAACAAAGGCTGAATGGCCTGAGTTCTCATGACTGAGTGGGCTCCTAGGTGTCTTTTACACAGAATAATTTATGGAAGCATCCTTTAAGTACAGGCATTTCCATCTGTTTCACCTTCACTCTTGAGAGGAAATGAAATTGGAAGATATTTAGTCTGGTCCCAACCTAGTATTTTTAACCTCTTCTTCCCAGTGTTTGGAACTCTCGGTCCCATATCTTTGAACATCTCAGCAGCAGGAGATGAATAACAACAATCAGGGTCTTGTTGACTTGGTGCCAGGCAGCGTGCTAGAGATTTCAAGGCTCAGTGAACTTGGTCTGGTCCGGGAGAAGACATAGAGGCATTTTAAAAATAAATGCTAAATGGAGATATAATCAGTCCCTGGGTGAAAAAGACAGAAGGGCAGGGTTGAGGGGACATTTCCACTCAGCCACAAGGGGGACAGAGAAGGACAGACCAGGCAGACAATAAAGGGAAAAGAAGAAGAGAGAAGAAAGGGAGTCTAGGTGACCTGCGACCCGTGGAGAGCCGTGTAGCAGAGGATGTGGTGTGAGGTGAGGCATGAAGGCGGGGGCAGCCTGTCAGAGGGCTCCTGTATGTCATGCTGAAGATTTGACTTTGCTGGTAATGGGGAGCACCTGAAGTTTGGAAGGAGGGGGTGACAGAACTCAACCTGCATTTCAAAAGGATATTGTTGAAGGATATTGGGGGGGGAGCCATTGGAGGTATCATTAGGAAGCTTTTGCAGAAACTGTAAATAAACAAATCATTGAGGGGTTTTGTTTTTGTTTTTCTGATGAGAATAAGGACAAATTGATTGCCTGGGTAATGATTTCATTCAACAGAATGAAAGGTAAGTGCTGAATTGGATCCAAATGGCTATAAAAATTAAATCTGCAAAGAGAATTTTAGCTCTTTAACTTAAGACTGTGAACACTGGGCTTCTCTTCTAGAACATGCTCAATGTCAGTGGCAGATGGGGCCCCACAGTTAAGCAAGGTAGAGAGAAGTAAACAGAAAACCAGGATGCTGTATATTATTACATGCTTTCATAGAGGTTTGTACATGAAAGTTGGCTGAGAAAAGGAAGGACTGGATACTACACTGGAAACAGGAAGAGTCAGATCATTTCCCAAAGGCAATGTGAGATGGGTCCTGAAGTATGGATAGGAGTTTGTCACCCAGATAAAGGGAGAAAACAATTATTCTTAGTTTAAAAGGGGAAAAGACACTATGGCAGAAGTGTCTAATTCACAGAGAGGATGGCTATCCTTCCTGAAGTGAATCCTGAGGTTTATGAAAAACTCCACAAAAATCAGTATTTTCTTTAATAAGCTTTCATGAACCTGCCATCCATGAATTTATCTTTACTTCTTTAAAAAAGTCATTTCTATCTTCACCTCTCAGGATTATAAACTCAATGCTTATCATTAACTGCTGCTCATTCCACTGAAATTCGCTTCATTCCAATTTCAAGGAGTGTGTCTATGAGTCCTGCTTTTTCAGGAACTGTTGTCGAATTTATATCATATCTTTTGATACTCCTCATTCTTCAATATCAGAGAACCTTAATTTCTTTTGGTCATATTTATTTATATCTGTTTTTCTTTTCTCATCTTTCATTTGGACTAATAACTGGCTCACTCCACCCACTATCACCATCTGGAAACTCACTGTAATGAAATATGAGCATCTCTCCACATACTGCCCTCATCTCTGCCACTTCCCCCCGTCACTAAATATTACTCCTTGGTATAATGCCTGTTGGTGTATCAGGACATTTTCATGCGAATGTTAGCTTTCCCATGTTCCTGAAATAACATACCATGTACAGATTCGATCCAAGAATTCTAGAGAAAAAGGGCCCCAAGGACTATATTATATGTGGCATCATAAACCCAAACATTTAATTATTTGACCTGCTTCCCCAAATTATTTCCCAATGTTTCTCTAACTATTCTTGACAAGCACAAGGCACAGTAATTCTTATTTAACCACAGTTGGTTCTTTACTGTCTCTTCTTTCTTTCCTTGGGTAAGAGAGTTCCTTTAATAAAAGTGATTGTCTCAGAGGGAACTTAAATCCCACTGCCTCCCTCCAGTGCTGCACTTAATGTTGTATGTTTAACAACACCTGGGGGATTACACTTAAATCCTGGAAAATCTTTAAGCAGCAACACACTGGCAACGGGAAACTCTCTGTCCCCTGAGATGTCAGGGACAAGGAAGAGCTAGAGAGGTGGGCTATCTGAGAGATGGGGATGTCCAGAGGATGGAGAAGCTACTTGCAGGATGGAGCAGAAATGTGTGCAGGCTCCCCTCCACACCCGACAGATGGACTGGGCACCGAGGGTCCTCCCAAGGTCTGGGGTTTGGGAATGAAATGATCAGATACAATCTCGGGAAGATCCAAGTGGTCTCCATGACCATCTACTTGCACCCTGGCCTGCAATCAGGATCTGATTTATACCCTCCCAAAGAAGAAATTTTTGCCAGTTTTAAAATATCCTCTAAATGAGGTTCAACCGGCACACATACAC
This sequence comes from Taxidea taxus jeffersonii, assembly GCA_003697995.1. Lineage (NCBI taxonomy): Eukaryota > Metazoa > Chordata > Mammalia > Carnivora > Mustelidae > Taxidea > Taxidea taxus. Next base: position 361,254 of record ML105770.1, on the reverse strand, counting down.
ACGTGTACCCACACGCACCTGCGCACACCATCGCTCAGTTCAGGACTTGGTAAACTTCGCTTCAGCTTTCTTCATTGCCTCTAACCAAATTTTCCCTGGCTAAAGCTAAAACCCACTTCAGTTTTGCTCTGCCTTCATGGTAGAAGGAAACAGCTGGTCATTCTTTAGGAAAAGGATATGCACGCAACACTTTAGATAAAACATGTATACTTTTTTTAAAGTAAGCCCAGAAGCAACCCCGGAAAGCATCATTATAATGACCTCTTAGACTGAGTCTCACAAAATCAAGGTGCTTTCTTCATCCTTCAAACATCTCTTGGGCACTGACGCTGCACAAAAACCATGCTGATGCAGCATTATTAGCATAGCACATTAAATGACCGGCATTTATTAAGGTTCTAAAAACATCCACAACTCTTATTGACTCCTATGACAAATACATCACTGACTATTGGCAATGATTCTTTGGACTACAAACCAATAGTTAAAAATAAATTAAAAGTTTGGGGTTTTTGGTTTCTTTGGTCTGTTTTCTTAGAGATTACACTTTTCATAAAATTCTAGTGGGCACTGTCGGCAATGCTTGATCATACCAAATAAGGAGAATTTTTGTGACGCAATGAAAAAAGAGTAATTTTCTTCCTTCTTCCAAGATAGAAAACTACATGGTAATTTGTATATATCCAGACTCTGCTATGGCAAGAAAGTTCAAGGACATAACAAGGAATAAACCAATAAGCATTTTGCCTTCAAAAACCCATTTCACGTTTTACCCCCTGAAGTACCAAGGCTCAAGAAGAAGCAGTTTTGATATGAAAACAAAAGAACAGGTGTGCTGGAATGTATGAGATGAATTCAGTCTAACTACGGGGGCACAACGTCCCCTACAGAGTCACTGAATTGTCCCACGTGCTGGCTGAAGGCCATAGCTCAACACATCTCTTCCTTATTCAGTGGCACATTAGCATTTTCCTGATTTCCTACTCTATGTCAGAGTTTAAGACCCCCTTCAAAGTTCCCTTTTGAAGTTAGGTCTAGCTAAGTCTCTGGCTTTTCTGTCAAATGCATAGAGAAATGCTTTGTGCACTAATATTCAGCGTACTTAGGTGTTTAATAAATACAAAAAGTTGCCCAACTGAGGAAAAGATCATTGAAAATTCTGTTTCTAGAGATAACTCAGTGGCTCAGCCAGTTGTGAGGCTGACTCTTGATCTGGACTCGGGTCATGATCTCAGGGTCCTGGGATGGAGCCCTGCAGTGGACTCTGCACTCAGCATGGAGTTGGCTTGAATTGTCTCTTCCCCTCTCCCCCTGCCCCTCCCCTCGCTCACCCTTGCACTCACTCTCTCTCTCTCTCTCAGTAAATAAAATATTTTTTAAAATTATATTTCTAGGGGCACCCCGATGGCTCAGTGGGTTAAGGCCTCTGCTTTCGGCTTGGGTCATGATCCCAGGGTCCTGGGATAGAGCCCTGCATCAGGCTCTCTGCTCAGCGGGGAGCCTGCTTCCTCCTCTCTCTCTGCCTGCCTCTCTGCCTACTTGTGACCTCTGTCTACCAAATAAATAAGTAAAATCTTTAAAACAAATAAATAAAATAAAACAAAAACAAATAAAATCTTTAAAAACAAATAAAATTATATTTCTACATTAAAGAAACTGATATAATGAGGCTTAATGTTGCATAATGTTTGCTTTGGTTTGGGGCAGTTTATAGTCATTCCCCCACTCTCTTTAAAGCCGTGAACATGGAAATACAGGCCAGCCTTCCTACTAATCTTTGGCCTATTTGATCTCACAGATTGAACTTCGGTGGAATTTGGCTATAGTTCCATCTTAAAGTAAACTATATCGCTGTTAGCTTTTATATATGTATTTAAGAGAGAGAGAGAAGGGAGGAAGAACAGAAAGAGAATCTCGTCAGGTACCACACCTGTGGAGCCCCTTGGGGTTCCGTCTCACAACACTGAGATCATGATCCGAGGTGAAATGATGAGTCAGATGCTTAACCAATTGAGCCACCCAGGTGCCCCTAGCTTTTTCATTTTAAATGAATAGTTTTCAGAAGAAACTGCATCCTTCTTGTAGAGGTTCTACAGCCCATCTGTTCATCAGGGATTTCCACGCTGGTGCTGATTGTGAAACCCTTTCACCATTCCACCATCCAGTCTCCAAAAGATTACAGAGCACCACATCTCTGTTGATGAGGGACACACCAGGAACACAAAGATAAGTAAGTTGAGTACCTGTCCGCAGGTCAGTCACAGTTTAATATGAAATACCAAAGAGACCAAGTGGCTTGCTGGAGTACAAATGTGTGCAATAATAAAGCCCACTGACTCGGTTTCCTCAAAAGAAACATCACCTCTCCATCTTTTTGATCCTGGTGTTTTCGATGACTAAGGCAATGAGTATTTTCAGATGGGGGCCTGTCACTCACACTTGTGAAGCTATTGCTAAATCCTAGGAATCAAAGGGCTAGAAAAAGATGCAAAAAGAAGGCTAATAAGTTCTCTGCTGACTTCAGGATCTTCAGTCCCTGTCCCCTCTTATCCCAGCATTACCATTCTAGGTCATGTAATTTTTAAAAGCAAAAGCTACTCAGAACCAAATATAGAAATCTTTGGAGAATAATGAGGACCAGATGGCTCTGATCCTTGACTTTCTTCGAAAATCTGTTTTCATGATAACTTATCAGCACACTTCCCATTTCTTTGATATAAGGAAATATCAGTGTTCTTTTCCAAAACCTGTTTTTCAGATGAAAAAAAATGTAGGCCACTTAGATGGAATGAATGAAGACCTACCTTGCCACCACTAGCACCACTCTCTGGGCTGTTTAGAGAAGACAAACAAGCACTTTTTTATACTTAGATGTTGCCTCAGAAGACAATTAGTACTGGTTGTTATATATTGCTAAAGGGGGTGGCTAGAAAATATCTCTTCCAACTCAGTGGTTATTATATTCAGTGGCACTGGCCCAGTTTCTCACGGGTTCGTAAATACTAATCAAGCAACAGGTAGCCTTGTTCATTTACCTTGGGGCACATTGTGCCGTAGTTTATCTTGCGGGTAACAACAGACCAGGACACAGAATTTCAAAAGCTGAGCATGCTGCAGCTGTCTCAGTTTTGTTTTTCTCTTGTAAAGTCAGGCATCTAGTTAAATCTACTTCAGCATTTCCCAGGCTAGCCTTATTAGATGGAGTAATACTGTGTGCCCTTGATCACACACCATTTGACATTAGAACAGATTCAAAACTGTATTCTGAGTTGAAATCTGGACTTTTCTAGAGACACTCTCTTGGCTCCTTGTAAAGCAGGGACAGAGCCCTTCTCTCCAGGCCACCTATCTCACTCGACTGCCACAAGTTAGCCTTTCTCAATTGTCTGTTAAGATAGACAAAACACACAGGCTGTGCTGTAGCTACTTTTCAAGGAGTACATCCTACCCAAAATCCCAAGCGAGAGGAATGATATTTGGAAGGATCTCCTGGAGGAGAGAGTCAATACTTTCCTCCAGGATCTCCAAGTTCCACTGCCAGGTTAAGCCAGGTCACAGAGAGCAGGGTGCTGGGATGCACTGTTTCGACCGGCTGCAGCAAAATGCTTTTCCTGAAATAAGTTTGGCAGGGTATAACTGGCTTATTTTTCAGGGACTGGATGTAAGTAGTATGGATGCCTTTGAAAGTAAAGATTTGAGAAATGGTTATGTAATAAAATCTCCCGGTCTTGGTGACTGATTGGATGTGAGCTAGGAAGAGAAAGGAAAATCAAATTTCTCACGTGGATTTGTAATGAATGATGGTGCATTCAATATTAGTGGATTGAGGCTCAAATGAAGACACTCAGAGTTGGAGTTTCATGTAAGCCATTTAAGGTCTCATGTCCAGCACACATTAGAATAAATGGGTCAGAAGTCAGAAAAGAGGTCAGCACTACAACAGAAGCAGAAAATTGGCACATCAACGGTCTAAGAGACCAGCATAGAAAGAGGATCCAAGAAAGCCATTTAGAAAATAAATTTGATGACACATAAACCATAACATCGATATTCCCAAATATGAAATTATTTGACACCAAATGGCATTAAACTGACAACATTCTCATCAAACCTGGGGAAAAAAAAAGAGAGAGAGAGAGAGAACCCAGTAATTTCACCAAGTGTAGGAATAAACAAAGACTCACTCCTGGCAGGTTAGTTCTCACCGTATACAGATATTTTTATTGACTTTTACCTCAATGGGAATATTTCAATGAGGAAGAAAAAAGCCAGACTGTTTGATCAAAAGAAAGCTATGATTTCAAAGTGGACACCTGCTATTCACAGAAAAATGTTCGCACAAATACATAACAAGTTATTAATAGCAATTATTTCTTGGGCTCGTGTGTTAAAAGAGACTTCCATTTTCTTGTACGTTTCTGTAGTACTGGAAGTTTCCTAACAGTCAAACATTTTTAAGCAGAAAGAAAGCTTAAAAGAAAACCAAGTGGACACTTCAATATCTTTCTAATAAATTTGAATTCTCTCTCTGCTGTCTTCTTCAATTGTCAGTACCAACTGAAGGAAAGTTGCTTTAATTTTACTTGTGTCTGCTGGACCAGGAGATGCCAAAGGACTCAGGTTTAAGGGGGAAAGTGTGACCTCCAGTATAAGAACTAGAACACAGCCTGTCCTTTGGCGGGCCTGCTGCTTCTCTACAGGGGATTGATTACTCAACAGAAATGGAAAGCAGCCTCCTGGTGAGTCCACTATCTGTCACCCACAAGCAATCCTGGCCCCCAAAGCCTGAGAGCCAGGTAGAAATGAAGCTTCCTATCCATCTCAGCACCTGCTTCCTCTCCACCCCAGGTTCTCCGGAGGTCAGTCTTCCATGCCACAGTCTATACCTGCAGCTCCACGGAGACCATATCTGGGACCAAAAGGTCAGCCCACCTGGACTGAGAGGGCATCTGCCCCGGCCTTGCAAGGGCTGTTAGTTCCACATTTGCAGATAGAAACTTACCCCCTGTTGCTCACACTGATGAACCTAATGGTTTCCTGGCATGCCAAGGTTCACAGCCATCTGCTCTGTTGGCCTTATGCCCACGTTGAAGGTGGTGTGCTCTGTTCAGACAGAATGGGCCATGGATAGCCACGAAAGAGAGGACTGGAAAGTAGGCCCAGTGAATGCAGTCAGTGATACCTTATTTGCAGGAAGACTTCCTGGTAGCTAATGAGGCTGCATGCAGAACACATGACGTGCTGCATTATGAGAGGCAGCAAATCTACTGACTGTTGACCTAACATCATTGAGGATGCCTTTATTCTGTATCCCTTCTAAGTGGCCATCAAATGTGGAATTGTGAACTTAGAGGAGGTAAAACCTGGCTGGCTGGACTTCTTCTGAGTGACCAAGCACTAGACAAAGGTTAGAGCACCATATGAGAGGGAACCTTACCTGAGATATGGGGATGCAGTTTATTAAAGTGTGCCCAGAGCTGGATCCCGTCCTCCTGTGAAGCACCACAGGAGGGAAATAGGCCTTTCTATAGGCCACTTAGATATGGTTGCCATACACACACACACACACACACATTTAGTATATACATATACTAAAAATTTACTGTTTATCAAAAATTCTAATTTAGCTGGTGGCCTGTGTTTTTATCCTCTAGCTCTAATAACCCTACTCTTAGATCAGGCTAAAAAGGCAGGGTGAGGCAAGGAGGCAAACTTAACAAGCTTTGGAACAAGCCTAGGACAGTTGGCAGAAGTAATATCTCAGAATCAGAGCAGCTTAGAGAAATCCTCTTTCATCTGCAAATACTCCCTTACCTATGACTGAAGTGCCTCTGGTTGTTGAAGGATTTCTATAGTTTAATCATGTTTTAAATGACAATGGCTTCTCTCAAGCTTTATCTTCTATACACACACACTTCTAACCAAACTCTTGTCCCTACTGGTCATTGCAAGGCCACATACTGCCCAGTCACTGCAGCCACCTAGAACGGTCTAGCTTACTCATCAGTGCTTTAGGTCAGATAAGCACAGAACAAAAAAGAACATCAACATAGGAAGCAGTGTAACCTGGGCTAGGATCCCAGATTTGCTAGTTAATAAGTGCAAGTTCTGGGGCAAGTTTCTTCATTGTTTCTTAACAAATTCCAAGATTTTATTTCTTTTTTTTTTTTTTAAGATTTTATTTATTTGACAGACAGAGATCACAAGGAGGCAGAGAGGCAGGCAGAGAGAGAGGAGGAAGCAGGCTCCCTGCTGAACAGAGAGCCCGATGCGGGACTCGATCCCAGGACCCTAAGATCATGACCTGAGCCGAAGGCAGAGGCTTAACCCACTGAGCCACCCAGGCGCCCCCAAGATTTTATTTCTTCATCTTCAAAGCATGAGCCATAATCCGGCTTCATCAGGATATGAGGAAAAGGAAATATGATCATATACTAGTGGGAATTATCTGAACCATAGCAGTTACTTAAAAACAATAGTTCCTATTACTCCTGTTGTTGTCTGTATATTATTCACAGCTCAGCCCCCAGGCACAGGAACCTAGCAACCCACCATGCCTGGGTCTGAACCTTGAATTTCTGGAGCTCTTTTTGTCTCTCTCATAAGCTTAAGCAAGTTATTCTGCACACCTGTGCCTTAGTTTACACATAAGTAAAACGAGCATACAGACAATGCCTAGAAAATAGGAAGTGCCACATGAGCACTGGCCATTATTATTGGCTTTCACGAATTATTCCCAGAGCAGGATAGCGCAATCCCACCTGAATTTCTTTAGCACTTTACCAGTCCCATGTGCATTTGGTTCCTAGAATGTGTCTCATCCTCTTGACTGTTCTCCCAACAGGGCTCATCGAGTGATGATGAGGGCGATGAAGGTAAAGCAAACATGTAGGGCACTGAGTAAGCACACGGGCGAGTATTCCAGATGATGTGGGGACAGACGCAGGTTACCTATATTTACTATGTCTACTGTGTGCCTGGCACTATGTAGGTACCATACACGTCCTCTTTCATTGCGTGTCCCATCAACCTTATGAGTTAGGCCATTGGCTTTCTCTCTTACAGATGGGAAAACTCAGTTTAGAGGGTGTCAGTAACTTGCCTTAGCTTGTGCTGCCCATAAGGTATTTCAATATTCAACCTCGGGTGATGTGGAGGAAAAGGAACCCTTGTGTCCTGATAGTGGGAATGCAAACTGGTGTAGCAACTGCAGAAAACAGTATGGAGTTTCATCCAAAAATTGAAAAACAGAAGGACCATTTGATCCAGTAATTCCAATACTGGGTGTTTACCCAAAGAACATGAAAAAAAGAATTCAAAAAGATATACACAACCCTATGTTTACTGCATCATTTTTTACAATAGCCAAAATATGGAAGCAGCCCACGTGTCCAATGATAGATGAATAGATAAAGAAGAGGTAGCATGTATATATATGTATGTATACATACACATACCACCATGAAATATTACTCAGCCAATAAAAAGAATGAAATGTGGCCATTTGCTAGAACATGGATGGAATCAGAGAATATTGTGCTAAGTGAAACATCAGTCAGAGAAAGATAAATACCATAGGATTTCACTCATATGTGGAATTTAAGAAACAAAACAAATGAACAAAGAAAAAAAGAGACAAGCCAACTCTTAACTATAGAGAACAAACAGATGTTTAGTGTGGGGGGGGATGGGCAAAAGAGATGAAGAGGGTCAAAAGTACACCTGTGATGAGCACTGAGTAATGTACAGAATTGCTGAATCACTTTATCGTACACCTGAAACTACTGTAACACTGTATGTTAATTATACTGGAACTTTAAAGACCAAATTTAAATAAGAAATAATTACAAAATTTTAAAAATTAAAAAAAAACTATTTTACGTAGGCTCTGTACCCAGTGTGGAGCCCAGCACAGGGCTTGAACTTATGAACCCAAGATCAAGAATCAGAGACTTAACTGACTGAGCCACCCAGGTGCTCCTTAAAATTTTGAGATTTATCCTCAGGCAACCAGACAGTAGAGCCAATGCTCTAACCCAGCCTGCTGTTCCGCCTTGGACAAATTACTCAAATTCGCTGAGCCTTAGTCTCCCTAGCAGTGAAATAAGGGCGGTAATAGTGACTCCATATCGCAGTGACGATGAAATGAGGCCATTCACATGAGGTGCTTACCACCACATGTTTCGCGCTCAGCACATACCCAGCAATTACCAGGTGTTAACAGCGACTTGCAACCTCGGGGTTGGGAATATCCCCTTTAACTCCTGCCAACCGACACAGACCTGAAAAACACACAAGGAAAACCAAAGCCTCTGATGCCAGGAATGATTCTGTAACTGTCACTTTTAGGTCTTACCTGGCATTCCCTAAAGGAGTCTTCATTCTTTTTTTTCACCGTGTAAAGTTTTCATTTTTATTTTAAGCTTTTAGTTAAATTCCAGTTAGTCAACATACAAGTGTATTCACTTCAAGTGTACAGTATAGTGATTCAGCACTTCCAGACATGGCCCTGGGCTCATCACTAACAAGAACCCTCCTTAATCCCCATCACTGATTTAACCTTTCCCCCTCCCCTTCCTTCCTGATAACCATCAGTTCATTCTCTATAGTTAAGAGTCTGTTTCTTGGTTTGCCTCACTCTTTCCCCCCTTTGCTTGTTTCTTAAACTCCACATATGACTGAAATCACATGGTATTTTCCGTCTCTGACTTATTTCGCTTAGCATAATACTCTCCAGCACCATCCAGGTCATTGCAAAGGGCATCATTTCATTCTTTTTTATGAGTAAAAAAGAGTAATATCCCATTTTAGATATAGATATATAGATATAGATCCCCTCTTCTTCATCCATACATTAGTTGATGGACCCGTGCCCCCTGATGATAACAGCAACAGCATTACCTACAATAGCCCACTTATGGAAACAGCCCAAGGAGGCTTCATGCCTAACCTACTGCCACTGCAGCACATCCCTCTCCCTCTCCCGGAGGTTTGTGCCCACTCCTCCACAAGGAAGGGGGTTTTCCCTGAGACAGGGGCCCGGCACTCCTGAATGGAGGGAGCTGTACTCAGGACGACCAGGAGCAGGGCCCGGGGTTACCACACCCAGGTCTCCTTCCACACAGAGTGGGCTCCCGCTCTATAAAAGGTCGGGCCAAATCCCGGGCTGGCTTCCATGGCACCACTCTTTCTGAAGTAGACCAGAGTGGCTCTGTTTGAAGTAACACTTACCTATCCCTCTCCCCAGGTGACAGCTCAGAATCCTCTACCCTGCCCCCACCTCCCCTGTGCTCCTGGGCCATTTACCAACTCTTTTTTTAACCTCAGTTTGTTTTCTAGTCTATGAAAACAGGTTAAGAACAGTGACTCACAGAGCTAGATTAAAGATCAAAATGAAGTGACATCTTTGAAAATGCCAGGTTCACAGAAGACATTCAATATTTTATTTATAAACAGATTTATTAATATGTTAATTAAGAAAGCACAATTCTAATAGCTTTACAAGCATCAGCTATTTGATCCTCATAATAACCCTACTGATGTAGGGATTATTTTCATCTCTCTTTTAAAGATAAAAACACCAGGGCATGGAGAGCCTAAATAACTTCGCCAAGGTGACACAGCGAGTAAGTGACAGAGGCGAGATTAGAACCCAGGCAGATTTCCTATTTTTATCCACTACTCCAAGTACTAGTTATTCTTTCTTCCTCTCCTTTACTGATTTTCCCCTTAGATCCCTTAGGCTAAATATATTGTCCCAACAGTGTTTTTCAGTGGTGCCATATTGGGAGCCCAAACCATGACTCCCCTGGTGATAACCAGGGCTGCTGGAGAGGTTAATCTTGAACAAAGCCCTTCACGATGCTTCTGATCTTCCCTGGCCTTCCTTAGAAAAGTATCTGTTTCTAAATGACCTCGTCCAACCATTACAATATTCAAGAAATTTAGTTCCTACTAACATAGTCATTAGAAGCCCAGTATAGGGGCGCCTGGGTGGCTCAGTGGGTTAAGCCTCTGCCTTCAGCTCAGGTCATGATCTCAGGGTCCTGGGATCGAGCCCCACATCAGGCTCTCTGCTTGGAGGGGAGCCTGCTTCCCCCTCTCTCCCTCTCTGCCTGCCTCTCTGCCTGCTTGTGAGCTCTCTCTGTCAAATAAATAAAATAAAATCTTAAAAAAAAAAAAGAAGCCCAGTATAGATTCTCAAAGGAGCATTTTTAAAGCTTTCCGATAACTCATCCAAACATAAATTGGAACGGGAAGAGCAAGTGTCTAAATATATATAAGCACCTAAATATGATGATCACATTTACTTAAAAAAGCAGGAATAAATTTATATTAAGATTTGAAAAGACAAATTCAATGGCACAATATACATATGTGTTCATGGGCCTATGTGTGTATGTTTATGGGCGTAAATTTGTGTTGGGACTATGAACAGTTTCTTTTGGTGATAATTCAACATATTAAGAAAAAAACTAATGACTATTAAGATAATGCCATTTTCTCCAACAATGGCTTCCGTGGCAATGCTCCTATTAAGAAAGAGCAGTTTGCAGTTTGGTAATTGGCTGTCGTATTGAATCTCCATCAAGGGCTTTATATCCCAGATGTCTCCACTGTACCTTCAGCTCTGCACTGGCATAGAAGAGGTTTTGTCCCGGCACTGGCAGAATTACAATGAGGACCAAGAAATAGCTTACTCTCTTGTCCTTGAAAATCATGAATGAGGCCACCTTTTCCGGTCTTAAGCCTCACCTAGTAGACCAGCCTCTGCGCATGCTCTCTGGGGTGTAAAAAAGCATTGTTCCTCGAGCATCATTGAGTATCTCCTCTGTTATCCTTGAGGCCTAGATCAAAGGAAGACCATCTTCCATAAGAGAGATCCTCCCCTGACAGCTCTTGCAGTCACTGACAACACTTCTGTAGGGCTCAATCTCAAAAACAAAAATCTAGGTGAGAAAAGATAATTTAAGACCAACTGGGAAATATATGTGATTGGAAAGGTTTTAAGAAAGAAAGGAAGAAAGAAAAGAGAGGGCTGATAAATCAATAACTCCATTCGTGTTTTATTTGGTTACAATAATAAATAATTTAATATGATAATGTATGTGCACTTAAAAGCCTAGGCAATGGAAGCTCTAGGTTATGTGTGACTTCCACAAAGTTATAATGTCTATTATCTGTTATAATACCTGTCTAAAAACAATTCATATTTATTAGTGGAATAAATCCCCAATATTCCTTTCTAAAGGCTTATCAAACCAGACTGGGTCCCAGCCCAACAAATCGAATTAGAAAGCCATGTAAGGCCGCTAACTGAGTTATTAAAGTGATCTGCATGGATATTCCCAGTTCCCCAGGAAATGTTCTGTGCGGACATTTAGTCAAATGCTGCCCTCTAGTGAGAAAACTCTTTAAAAGGCTCCAAAAGGCCCTGGGATTCTAAAGCACTCACACTCGGGCTTCAATAAGAGACCCAAATCATATACCCAAGAAGAATCCTCAACTAGAGCTCCATTTCTTCTAGACAGAAACAAACACTATTTTTACTTTATTGATACTGCCTCATTTTCTTTCTAAAATTATGTTAGACTGGTAAAACATTAAAATTACAGCCGGGTACTTTTACCACTGTAACATTTAGATGTTTTAAGTTCTTACACTTGATAATCTAATAGGAATTTAAAGCTTCATATGTTTCCTTTAGCTGGTGGTACAGCTAAAGAACTTACCTAAAACTAAATGAGTGATAATATGGCTTCCCACTCTGTCAATAAAAAAACACAGAAGAAGTGATAGATATTTCACAGAATGTTTGTAGGAATAAGCATTTCTTTACTTCTAGCTGGTTATTTTGCCATAAAAGCCAAGAATTATAATGTTCTTAAGCAATACAGGAAAATTGCTATATCCTCAAATACATAACTCATCACTTCTAATTCAGTGCGGGGGGGAGAAGAAAAGTCTCTACTTTCAAACTTTTTCATACAATGTTAATACATTTTATTTATTTAGCAATAATGGGCATTTAGCACTTTTAATTGCATGCTACACTTTGTGTAGAGTCCTAAGACATGATATTCCTTCTAGAGCATTCATTCATTTATTCATCTATCTTTTATGTCTGTTAATGAACTTTTGTGATTGCCTATCTGTACCCATACTCTGGTAGTCACCTGAGATCTAATGATGAAAAGGATGAACTCGGTCCTAAAGCATATGGCTTCCACAGCCAAATGAGGGTAACAGACATGTAATCAGGGCATGATGAAATGTTGTCATAAATGCTTAAGATGGGGATAGACACAGGGCTCTCCGGGAGCATGCAGGAAAGGTGGGATACCTGATCCAATATCGGGAAGCCAGAAATGCTCTGCTCCCCCAAAGGAGTAAAGTTTGAGCTTTGACAAGGTTCCACAGTAATTGAAAGCCTTCTGTAGGCAGTGCTTGTAAGACAGGCCAGTTTCTTTCTGCAGAAGCAATTCCAAGACTGTGACTCTGTGACAGTTCCATGATTTCAGCAATCTATCATTCCCAATTAGATATGCAATGATGACAGTGCCACACTTAGCACTAGCCATACAAATATTTTAGTCCAATCTCTCTATAATTGTAAAGTGAAATATTCTGATTTTTGTACATTTATTTAACAGAAATTTTTGTTCTCCTTTCTTAGTTCTGAACACATCCACAGAACATTATGCCTCTCCTTTTCTGGAAAAACAAGAAAACTAAGTTATTTGGAAATTACGTAATCCTCACGTGCTCTGGTCTAACTGCTAGCACCCTATGTGACCTTGGGCAAGTCCTACAGCTATGTTCTAACATCCATTCAGTTCAAATATTCTGTTCACAAACAACCCACTATAGAAACATTCTTGTTCATCATAAAGTGTTGTATTCATTGTTGAGTATTGTTGACTTTCAGCTCCTCATCCTCCAATTAACCATGGTCATTTTAGTAAGTAGGAGAAAAGTTCTTGCTTGAGAAAGACAATCTTGTCCTTTCTACTCATATGCTTTAGTCATCAAAAAAGAAAATAGAAATTATAGTTTGGAGAAAAAGTGTATAAAGTCCTGGTCCTGTATTTTTAAAAAAATGTCAGCAGTGTATCAAGAACACATCTCTAGGGGTGCCTGGGTGGCTCAGTGGGTTAGGGCCTCTGCCTTCAGCTTGGGTCATGATCCCGGGCTCCTGGGAATCTCTGCTCAGCAGAGAGCCTGCTTCCCTTCCTCTCTCTGCCTGCCTCTTTGTCTACTTGTAATCTCTGTCAAATAAATAAATAAAATCTTAAAAAAAAAGAACACATCTCTAGTAAAAGAATTAAGTTAGGGGGGCTTGCTATGTGAGAGACCTTTAATGTTGTCTCTGAACTTGATGAGAAAAATTCTCTCCTTGATAGGAGGAAAAATTTATCTGTATTTTGGCATCTATTAAAATATCTGGTTTTTAGATAGCAATTTTTTATTTATATCTGAAAATTAACTGAATGTAGAAAAACTTTAAAACAGAGCTAAAACTGATATATATATATATATATATATATATATATATATATATATATATGGATACAGATATGAATACAGGTCAATGAGGGAAACATAAGGTATTCTCAACCCAGAGTGTGAGCACAAGTTTTAAATGGTATGCCATGGGGGCGCCTGGGTGGCTCAGTGGGTTAAGCCTCTGCCTTCGGCTCAGGTCATTATCTCAAGGTCCAGGAGTTGGGCCCCACATCGAGCTCTCTGCTCGGTGTGGAGCCTGTTCCCCCTCCCCCCTCTACCTGCCTCTCTGCCTACTTGTGATCTCTCTGTCAAATAAATAAATAAAATCTTTAAAAAAAAATAAATGGTATGCCTTGTTTTGAAGAATGAAAAGTTGTATAAAGGAGGGACAAGGTTTTACACAAAGAATTAAGCAGCCTGGATTCTGAGAATATAACCAACTCTAGCCAAGTCATCTAACTTCTGTGTGTGTGAATTTCCTCAATTGTCCTGTCTTATGTACATCCCTGGCTTCACACAAGGATCACACATGAATTCATGAATTCGTCTTTGCGAATGTATATTGAAAATTCGAATTCACACATGAATTCGTCTTTGCGAATGTCTATTGAAAATTACAGCAACAACCTAAATAAACACCAATAGGTTTATTTAACAAAACAAAATGTGTTTATATAAACAGAATGTGTTATATTCAGACCATGAAATGCTACACACAAAAAATTAAAATAATCTGGACATATGTATATATTCAGATTGTCATAGATAAATCTCTAAAACGCTATAATGTTAAGTAAAAATTACAAGATACAGAATGATATACCGTTTTACTGCTTATATTCTTAAGTAACACTCAGAATGATATTATATGTTGTTGATGGATTATAGGTTGCAGATATATATATGCAAATATATATATATATATATATATATGCACATACTTTTTCTTTTTAAATCAACAGTGGTTGTCCCTCAACAAGAGGAAAAGAAACAAAACTCAAGGTTAGGGGGGTCTGGGTGGCACAGGTGGTTAAATGCCTGACTCTTGGTTTTGGCTCCGGTCGTGATCTCAGGGTGGTGAGATGGAGCCCTGTGTCAGGCTCTGTGCTCAGCCCAGACTTTGCTTCGTATTCTCTTTCCTTCTCCCTCTGTCTCTCCCACTCATGCTCTCACTCTCACTCTAAAATGAATAAATAAATCTTTAAAAACAACAACAACAAAACAACTCAAGGTTAGACGGGACTCGGGCCAATCATGTAATTATTGTAAGAGGCTGGAAACAAATATGACAGAGTTAACCATTAGCTCTGAGTGCTGGGAATATAACTACATTCCCCTTATTTGCCAGTACTCCCCTGTACCTTTTAGATTTCTTTAAAGAAATTTCTTTTTTTTTAAACATTTTATTTATTTGACAGAGATCACAAGTAGGCAGAGAAGCAGGCAGAGAGAGAGGGGGAAGCAGGCTCCCTGCTGAGCAGAGAGCCCATTGCGGGACTCAATCCCAGGACCCTGAGATCATGACCTGAGCCAAAGGCAGAGGCTTAACCCACTGAGCCACCCAGGCGCCCCTAAAGAAATTTTTTTAAGCTGAGATGCCTACATGACTCAGTTGGTTTAAGGGACCGACTCCTGATTTCAGCTCAAGTCATGATCTCACAGTCCTGAGATTGGGCCCCATGCTGGTCTCTCTGCTCAAGGCAGAGTCTGCTTCAGATTCTCTCTCCCTCCATCTCCCTCCCTCCCTGCCCCTCTCTTCCTCCACTCACAGGGTCCCACTCACTCTCTCTCTAAAATAAATAAGTAAAGTCTTTAAAAAATTTTTAAACTAACAAAATAAATAGCAAATGTAAAGCTCTTTGATGAACAGGTTAAGATAGGGCTGGTGCAATGACCCACAGATTCTCTCCCATCTTTGTTTTATGGTCTTCGGCGACAGATCAACAGAAGAGTCATCTGACTTGATAAGGTCAACCTACATTTAACAGTGGATGCAAACAAGTGTCTACATGAATAGATCCAGGGTGGAGGGAGCAGTTCAGAGACATGGTCTACAAAAAGAACAATTTTGAACACAATTTCAATCCCATACAACCTGCAGCTTTGCCCTTCCTACTCTGTTTTCAAACCTTCAAATAAAATCAGGACTTTCATAATTTAAAAAAAGGGGGGGTGTCTCCTCATGTTCTTCATATTTATATCAGCTACAGAGGTTTTTTTTTTT